>WUAT03380044.1:0-10311 GCA_010015005.3 Ulmus americana
AGACTTCTTCGCCCTAATCAATAAGCGCGAGATACTTCTCGAAGTTGGATCTACGGTTGGGCTACTACCAAGTGCGTATCGCGGAAGGAGACGAGCCAAAGACGACCTGTGTGACAAGCAAGCAACCTTACTAATGAAGGGGCATTGGATTTGGTTATGCCTTTTGGACTCACCAATGCCCCTGCCACGTTCGTTCTGCACCCTCCACAATGAGCTATTCCACCCGTACTTAGACGACAGGTCGTATACTTTGATCGTGGGCTATAGCTATCCGTTAAACGACCACGTTAGCCACCTCCGGACCGTTTTTAAGGTATTAAGGAAGAATCACCTCTATGTAAAGAAAGATAAATACTCCTTTGGACAGACGGAGATCCTATTACTAGGGCATTGGATGGGCATCAGAGCCATCGAGGAGTGGAAAGCACCTACCAAGGTGAGTGAGCTAAGATCATTTTTAGGGCTCGTGAACTATTACCGAAGATTCATCGTAAGTTACTCGAAGAGGGCTGCTCAACTAAAAAATATCCTAAAGAAGAACGTACGGACCGATCATGGCACTGCACTGATCGGAAGAGTGTCAAAGAGCTTTTGAGGACCTAAAGCAGGCAGTGATTGATGACCCCGTATTGCAGTTGCCAGATTACACTAAGCCATTTGAAGTACACACGGATGCGTCAGACTATGCCATAGGCGGTGTGCTAGTATAATAAGGTAAGTAGCATATGAGAGCCGAAAGCTCAATGAGACCGAAAGGCGTGGTCCAAGAGAAGGAGATGACAGCAATAGTGCACTACTTGAGAACGTGGAGGCGGGTCACGATTTGTGGTCAAGACGGATAATGTGGCGACGAGTGACTTCCTGACCCAGAAGAAACTCACGCCAAAACAGGGACGATGGCAAGCAAGACAAACTTGCCAAGTTTGATTGATATGGTGCTAGAGTATAAGCTTGGACGAACCAACCAGGTCGCGGATGCCTTAAGTAGGAAGACAGAGCTGGCGGCATTTAAGTGTGAGGCAGTGGCAGCCACCAGCAGGGTCACGAGTACCCTACCGCATCGTATTCGAGATGGGCGACCCGCGAGAAGCCTTTTGCACCAAGCTAAGGAATGCAAAACTCGGATTTCAAGGATGGGCTCTTGGTCACAAAAGGGAATCTACTTTTTTTCCCGGAACACTGACTTCACCTTCAAGTTCAGATAGTGAGAGAGTGAAAAAGACGGCACAACGTTGACACACAGTTCATTGATAAAGAAACCATGTCACGAGTTTGGCCAATTGCTCTCGGAGACCTGCTAGGCGAGATTCCGCTTTAGTTGCTGCCAAGGCTTTCAATGATAAGAAAGCAGGGGCGGAAAGAAAGCTTTTTCCTTTTCGCCGGGAGAGCTCTGACACATTCTCCTTAGAACAAGAAAGGATAGGAAAATGGTGATACAAAAGAATCACCAGTCCCGCCATACAAGACAAATCAAATAAGATAAGGAAACCTCTAACAATAAAGAACATGTGCTACAACCAACCGCATACACATACCCTCGATACAAAGCAAGAAAGAAAGCAAACTCAGTCCTCGCCTCGGGTGAGCCAACAAGTCAAGCGACTTCACACACTAAGAAGAGAATCATTATCTGAGAAAGAGCTTCAAAGAGAAGTGTAATAAAATAAGATGAAAGATTTTCCTTTTTTCATACTACGACATTTCCTACGAGACGGATTGAGGACTGACGGAGAGACTGAGTCAAGCACTACAAGAATTAGCACAAGGATTAGTGCTGGAAAGGTTGATACGATTGATTCGAAGCAAAGGAAATGCTTCTCCGCTACGGGAGATGCTAGAAGAAAAGAAGAGAAGCCCCCGGGGGCTATTACACAGACTAGGAGACAACCGGAAAGCTATTCCCTTGCAACAACCAAAAAGCAGTAAGCCTTCCTTCCAACAATGGTAGGGTTTGGAATGCTTACGGAATGGAAAGCTAGGACGAAAGGGCCAGCATCATACATAGGGACTACGGGATATACGTAATAGCCGGACTAAGATATTTTTAAAACTAGTAAAGAAAAGGCAATAGCCCCTTCCACGACTAAAAAAGTTGGCAATGGGGATAGACCTGAAGCCTTCGCTTTTACGGAATACGGGATAGTACGGTAGTAATGGGCGGAAGAAGTAAGCTGGCTGGCGGGATAGAGGGGAAGTAAGGTTAGACGATCGAAGACATCAACTGAGGAAAGAAAAATGATTCCTTTCGACGGGAAAGCTGTTAACAAGCAGCAAGCAAAAAAGCATTGAAAGCGGAAAGATAAGTTTTTTCAAATAAAGCAAGAAGAAAATGAAACCTTACCACAATAGGACCATCGGGGGATGGAGATAGACCTCCAAGCACATGAACTCGATCTACTGGACGGACTAAGAGGGAATAGACGGGAAGCAAGCATGGAAGCACTCAAGCTAAAGCAAATGCACCTTACAACACTTCGAAAGCTAATGCAAGGTTAAGGTACCTCACTAAAGGGGCTAGGGAAATGATCCTAGACAAGGAAGAAGATAACCTCGATCGGACCTTAGTCTGGATTCGAAAACAAAGAAGAAACAGCTTTGACATTGGCAAGTCACACATTTTCTCCCTCTGAGTCCCTGTCCCCGAGTCTCAAAGAAAGAAAAAGAGATGTACGATTCGATGGGGATAAAAAAGGAAACCCGTAACCATGCTTTCACTTACATAAGCCATTTCAACAACTAACGGAAGAGGGAATGCACCTTTACCATAGGGCAATGGAAATAGACCAGGAAAGCCATTCCCTCGCTTAGACTAAAATACGACATTGACTACTCGACGGACTGCACGGATTACGTACTGCCGGCCTACGTGCTGCTAGACAAACTCTAAGTAGGGGCCAGACGGAACAAGACTTTTAGAACCTAGTACTGCAGCTGGATTGAAAAGCAGGAAAGCGGACTTCGACGGCTCGATCCAAAACATCCAGATAGAAATTAAATAGGACGTCGGAAATGAAAACTACCGGCGGGATCCCTGTTTGAACCGACCAATTCTTTCCAGTTTTCTCTATGATAGGCGCCCCAGGAAGGAAGATATCAGGCGCAAAATGGCGGGATCCTTTACCACAGATTCACAAAGCTTACATAAAAGACGATTCCTGGAAAGGCGGGCCTTCGAAGCAGATAGGTCAAAAAGCAAGAGCAATTCTACGTTTCCCCAGCTAAGTTATTTACTACAGAAGTCCTTTGTACTCCTCTTTGACGCCGTCATCGCCATCGTCATTGCCATCACGATGTGCACCTGACTCGACGCTGCCATCTTCTACCCCACCAACTGCTGCTTCGCCAGGTCAGAGTTCTTCGCAACCTTTGGAGGACTCACCTTCTGATGGTGCTCCCTTCACTCACCGTGCCTCTCAGCCGTCTCTTCCTTCTCGTCATCCGACGATCACTCGCTCTATGGATGGCACTCGACGACCGAAGCTTTTCCTTTGCACTCGCAACCCACTTCCGAGTGCCCATCTCAGTCACGTCGCCGATGATGCTCGCCGCTAACCTTCTTTTTCTTTTACACGGAAGCAGTAAAGCATCCTCACTGGCGTGCTGCCATGGACGACTAATTTAATGCTCTCCTAAAGAACGGCACGTGGTCTCTTCTTCCTGCTTCTCCATCCATGAACATCATTGGTTGTAAATGGGTGTTCAAGGTTAAGGAGAAGTCTGACGGCTCAACGCTATAAAGCTCGTAGCGAAGGGCTTTCATCTGCAAGGCTGGAGAGGACTTTGATGATACATTTAGCCCAGTCGTGAAGCCCACTACCATTCGAACGATCCTCGCCGTTGCCCTTACTCGTTCTTGGCCGATCCGTCAACTTGACGTCAAGAACGCATTTCTGCATGGTACCCTTTCTGAGACGCTTTTCATGCGTCAGCCGCCTGGTTTTCAGGATCCTCGATTCCCAAACCATGCTTGTAAACTTCACAAAGCTTTCTCTTTATCTTTATAGACACTCAAGCTTAAGCTCAAGCAAGCCCCAAGAGCGTCGATAAGGTGAACCCCTTCAGCAACTTCCTTTTGCAGTCCGGCTTTCGGTGCAGTTGGGCAGACTCCTCTATGTTCATCCGACGTGACTCACGTGGTTGCCTTATTCTCCTCTTATACGTGGACGGAAATGGCCTTGTTGTACCCAAGCTCCTTATTTTCCAGGGGAGTATGCCAATATGATCTGAATGAGGTGCGTCTGGTGGTATCGTATATAAGATCACGGCTGCATTTAGGAATGATCTTTCCCTCTTCTTAAAGCCGGTGGTGATCTCACTTTCGAAAGAGAGTCTCGACGTGGCCGTGTACACGTAGCTCTATAGCGGAGCTAGTCACTGGCTACAGCTTTCTTTCCTCCCGGCTATTCACGCATGAAGAAAGTCGTATGTATGCTCGACTTCGGTTGCCGGTGCTATAGGTAGGAGTACATTATGGCAGGATCAGTCACTCG
This sequence comes from Ulmus americana, assembly GCA_010015005.3. Taxonomy (NCBI): domain Eukaryota; kingdom Viridiplantae; phylum Streptophyta; class Magnoliopsida; order Rosales; family Ulmaceae; genus Ulmus; species Ulmus americana. Next base: position 4,491 of record WUAT03380044.1, read on the forward strand.
GGCAAACCAACCCTCCTCCAAGAAGAATTGTGCTATGCCCTCCCGATCCCTATAGAGGGAAAGAGCTGCCTGTTCAACTTTTCTAACCCACGAGATCGTGTAATCAATCAGGGGCCTTGGAATGTTAAGGGCCACCTCCTTGTCCTTAAGCCATGGCCACCGGGTTCTGCAATAGAGGAGATCCCAAACTACACCCATGTGGATTCAAATCCACGGGCTACCTCTGGATCGAATGACCAAATCCAATGCCATCAGAATTGGTAACTCCATCGGTAAGGTACTGGAGGTTGAATATAATGCAGCGTTAGGGGTTTGCTGCACAAAATTCCTCAGGGTTAAGGTGAACATAGACGCGCATAAACCTCTGCAACCAGGTTTCCTTCTACCACGTTCAGGTCAAGACCCGGTTTGGATTCAATACCGGTATGAGCGGCTTTCGGATTTCTGTTATCGTTGTGGTTTGCTGGGGCATGTCATGGCCAACTGTAATCAACGGCTGGATCGACCAGAAGGAGCCAATCGTCTCGGGCCTCTCATGAAAGCTGACTCGGTTGATGTAAGGAGGTTTTATGCCTCATCTAGAGAGGAAGGAAGCATTCCAATCGTTGAAAAAGCTATTGGGCGGGCTTTCATCGGCCTTTGGGATATTTGATTGAATCAGAGAATCGGTTCTTACAGTGCCCGGAATTGGACAAATAGCTTGTGCACACGAACAGGAGGGAGTTAATCGTAGAACAGAGAGAGGGAGGTTTGGATTGGTCTCTTAGGTTGGTCACGAATGCCTCTTACTCTTTCTCGAATCAACCGTAGAGCTAGGATTGGAAAGAGGGGGAATTAGGCTGCTGGTAGGTGGTAGGAGAGGCTCTTTGCGTCTTAGACGGTCTTGGCAGTAGGTTGCGTCAATGCCTTGTTCAAGAATCAACTGTGGCACGAATCGAATACACTCTTAGGACGCTCTTTGAAGGTGCAGATGAATTGAATTCCACAAAAAAGAATAGGAATCCAATCCTAGTGTAGGCTTGCGGAGCATAGGCTACACAAGCTAGGTTCGAGTCTGCGTCGACGATTTGGTCGTGACTACCAAGAAGAAGGCAGATCACCTCGATGACCTCAGGCAAGTGTTTGATCATATAAGGAAGCACAAGTTGCGGATAAATCCGCTCAAATGCGTTTTCGGAGTCTCGGAAATCTCTCGGCTTTGTCGTTCGACATCGAGGAATCGAGATAGACCCTGTCAGAATCAAGGCTATACTTGAAATGCCGCCGCCCAGGAATTTGCGAGAGCTTAAATCGCTGCGGGGAACCTACATAATTAGGTTTATATCGAATATCTCTGGCAGATGCCAGCCCTTCTCCCGGTTGATGAAGAAGGGAGTCGCTTTTCAATGGGACTCAGCCTGCCAAAATGCTTTTGAGAGCATAAAGGCAACTCTACTGAACCATCTGTGTCAACCGACCCCCCAGACGAAGAGGCGCTTTCTATGGAAGCCCCTGGACTTTGGCTTATATCTTTGGCAACTAAGGGAGATGTACTTTGATGGAGCTTCTCAGAGAGAGCCGGGGTCAGGTCGCGATGCTCCAAAGACGCGCGCGGGAGCTGGAGTGGTGTTTCTCATTCCGGAGAAAGGCGTCCTGCATTATTCCTTCACCTTACTAAAGGAGAATTGCTAAAATAAAATAATGAAGCCGAGTATGAAGCATTGAGTTTCGGCTTGGAGATAGCACTTGATATGGGAATCCGAGTCCTCTATGTTTTCGGAGATTCGCAACTGATCATCCGAAGAAGCTACAACAGAATGGGGCATAGGCCAAGCCCTTCAATCAGAAGAAGATCCTGTGGCTGAACCAGAGTCTCTCATTCCACCGTGACATGGCTAAAGGAATTCTGTCCACTTTTTGAAGGAGACCATATCAATATCAGAAGCGAAAGCTCTGCTTGAGCGTCATACCACTGGTGAATCTAAATTCATCAATAACGGTTGAGGGCCGCATCATCCTTCCTGGTCCCCCGCTTAGAATAGTGGACTGCGGGAGCCGGTTCATGCCAACGTCGGAGTGAGAAGGCAGTGACGGTGAGGAAACTCCGGCTCTAGAGGCACTAAGCCGGGTAAGCAAAGGAGCCAAGAGGAGAGTTGGGCGGGAGTACGTGTACGTGTTCAAATAGCCCACAGAGAAGCCGACCGCATCATGTGGAGCGAAGGAAAAAGCATGTGGAGGAAAGGTAACTACAAGAGAAGCTAGGGGAACTACTTTCAAGGTAAGAAGAAGGCAATCTCATTTTCGTGGATAGCTGAAAGAAGCTAGGCTTTTGCTCGTGCTATGCTTAGGGTCACCTACCACAAGTAATCACAAGTAATAGGCTCCCAGGGACTTTCGTCTCGTCCCGTAAAAGAGTTCGGATGATTGAGAGGGTTTTTCATCTCTTTCTGTCTTTCTAAAAATATAGTAACTAACTGGCTCCCTGAACGGAGTAGAAGAATGGAATTGCCAGAGCAGAAGTGGAATTCAGGAAATGACTGGATTCGCCTCTAGTCTCAGTTTCTTGATTAAGAGAGTGTCTTGAATAAAAGATAGTGTCTCGCGACTGGGGGATGAAAATTAAGAATAGAAAGACAGATAGGGATAGACATGATGGCCCTTTAATAGAGTTCTATTATAGGACCTGATCGTATTTAGCGATTTTTCCGGCTCTTTAAGATTAAGTGAAGCCTTCCTACAAGACAAGTTGTTGTTTGAACTCCGCCTCTGTCTTATGTAACTAGTTATTCCATTGATTGCTTGAACAGTTAGCCGAATAACTGGTTTGCCTTGGCAGGTGCTACTGATCGAATGAACCCAAACAGTTTGGTTGTTTATAACACGGTTTTCTATTTCCTACGGAAGGGTATTTTGCACATGAGAGTAGCTGCTTCTAAAAATTCCGCATATTGCATGCGGTAGCCTTTTCTAAAAAAAAAAGTCTTTCATGTCCACAGAGAAAAGGTCAGATTTCACAGGAAAAAAGGGATTTCCACCGTTACTGCTATAGTGGAATTCCATTCCTTAGATTGCCGCCTTTGGTTGTTCCCTCGTTCCCAGAGCTTCTCCATTCAAAGATGGCTAGGCCTGTGAACTCTCTGTCGTACCTATTTCCCGGTTCGGATATAGAATGGTTTGTAAGTCAGGCTTTGAACATGGCTGCCCGTCTGGATGATAGAGAGGAAAAGAACAAGAAGGATACTTTTTGACTTTACCTTTGAGCAGTCGATGTACCACTTGACCCTGTACCAGAGTTCCGATCTCGATTTGGTATCGCAAACCTGCGTTAACAACAGAGGGGCCCCGTCGAATCGTGCGAGCGCTTGAACAATGGCTTCAACTAGAGGCATAGATGGATCTTTCTTTGGCCCCCTCTCTTGTCGATCCCTCTTTCGGGGAAGCAGACCTCTTCTAGTCTGCTTCCTTTCTACAAATGGGATGCCCAGTTTCCAAGGATCAGTTGATTCAAAAAATGAATGTATCCGTCTTCTTGATAGGGCTTTTCATCAAACGGTGGAAAAACCTATTCTATCTGTTGCACTCGGAACAAGCTAGCCTTGACATATGATCAAGGTAAGATCTCGAAGAGAAAGCTGTGATGGTACGGAGCGCTTCACTTCCTTATTTTGGCTAACTAGCCCTTTTGCTTTTGGATGCTATTCACTGACCCGTATCATCGGCCAAATGAAGAAAGAAAGATGCCCCCTCTCTTGAGATTGGAAGTGAAGTTCAGTTTTGATGTCGACTCCCTTTTCTCGCTCTAAGAGCAGTGAAGTTGAATTCGAGTGAAAAGCAGTTAGCTCAGGTAGCTTGAACTTTCCTCCCACTAAGGACTCACTTCAAGAGCGAGGTTTTCAATCCAGGTATCCTTTCCCTCTTCTTGCCCGGGCTTGGCTTTCAGACTTGACACCTTTCTTGCTTGAAGAAGCTTTGTGAACGGGGTTGCCTCGTTTCGGGGTTATCTTGTTGAATGTCCGTTGAATCGTATATAACTGATTGTCTAACTAAAGAGGTTGGGAAAGACCTCCATACCTACCGATCTGAGTACAGAAATGCTTGTGTAAGAAAATGGGGCGTTCTTGTATATGTCCACTAATCCCCAAGGAACTCTCATTAGAAGGAGCAGCATCATATCCGAGTCCATAACTTCTTTTGGTTTAGAATAGCCCTTTGACCCCAAAGAAAGAAATTGGCTCTTCCATTTCTGAGTAGGAGTGCTCCTATGTTAGCAGGACATTTCGTGCAAGAACTAGGTTTGAGTTAGTGCACTAACTAGGTTGTTTTTTCTCCCCTAATGGCTCTATCTCTGAGGTAACCCGGACGAGTAGCAACCGATTCTAGTAAATAAGATATTGTTTCATAGAATTTGTTGTTCTTTCTCTCTCTTTTCTTCTCGAGGAATTGAGTCGTTCATTTCGGTTTCACTTCGTTACTGTACCCCGGTCTCACTCCGACAGCGTACTATCCTAGACCTCTGTCTATCCCGACATTGATAGAAATTCATAGTTCGGTTAGCCAGCCTGGTAACCCCGACAAGTGGGAGGCTCAGCACTTTCCCTATCATACGATTCTGCCAGACTATTCTATTTCATTCATTCTCCATTCAAAACCGTCTACTCCGGGAACCCATAATCTGACGATTCTTTCATATGATTTTTTTCGTGAATTCGACATCAGTGATCTACGACCATCCTTTCTTCTTTCCATTCAAAAAAGGAATAGTTGGTATGCGGTCCGCCCTTCTAAATACCCGGGGAATCCCCCTTTTGTGATTGTTCCAAAGCGTGCTTCCGTTTCTTGTTCTTCGAGCTCAACTGGTCATGCTTCTTTCTCAGTTACGTGATTCCTAACTGTTAGATCCTAGATCAGAGGATGTAGGTGAGTCTGATTGTTCTGACTTCTACTGTTGTAAGTTGCCTTAAGGCGCCTTCCAGTTCCAGCCCAATAGGGGAACTTTCCGGTGAGGAGGATCCCATTTAGAAGAAGGAAGAAAAACCTACGTATCCTTTCGCCTGGAGCTAGGGTCAAAGATCAGTCCAAGCTAGGATCAGCTCTCGGAAGTCAAACTTCTCCTCTGCAGCTAGGTCAGTTCGGGCTACGATCCTTCGAGCAGGGCAGTTCATGAGCTGCTATCTCCGACTGAGGTTAGGTCTTCTTTTGCTCTGCTGCTGTTATTCTTCCTTCAACCTGTACACAAGCCAAGGCTTCTCGAAGTCAAGCAAAGGTAGGGGAAGAAAGGGTCATCTCAGGATGGACTCAATATCTAATCGATTCTTTTGCCACTCACTTCCCTTTCTCCAAATCTTTCGTTTCAAGCATCAAACGGAAAATCGAAAAAAGAGTCATAAGAGAGTAGACATATAAACAAGTAAACCCGGCCAGGAAGAATGTACCGACACATCATACATATGAGACTGAAAGCTTCGTCTACCCTGTCTCTTGTGAAAAATTCTGTATTGATCGACCTGTGTGACACTAGCCAATCAATTCATTCAATCGACGAACTGGTCGGGATGATAACCAGAAACTTTTCCTGTTCTTGGAGCTCAATCACTAAGGCAGGCTGCTTTCCGAGTCTCCCCATTTCTTTATTTCCAAAAAGGGGGATCCCCCCTATCCCCTGCTAGCTGGATAAGGTGGGTTGCTTTCTCATAGTCTCAATTTCGAGATGGTGGATCAGGCTAATCAGACTTTAGCTCTCTCGTCTGGAATGGAGGGACGTTTAAGAATTCCTAAAGAAAGACCCCTTGCGCCATCTAGCTCTCCCAACTACAAAGAGAAGACAGCCTAGCGCTACTGCTAC
>WUAT03380155.1:3018-17307 GCA_010015005.3 Ulmus americana
GATCGGAAGACAACCCTCTTTAAACATGCCAAATATTTTTCTTTTAAGCAGCCTAATTCACAAAAAAAAAAAAAAGGTACTGAATAGAGTCCCTAAAAAAGTGGGCCTGTTTGGTTCAGCATTTTGTAGCATTTGAACTAGAGTATCTGAAGCATGGTATTTGAAATAGTAGTTTTGTTTGGGTCAGAGTATTATAAACAGAGCATTTGAAACAATATTAGTGTTTGATTCAAAATATTCTAAATAGAGTATTTGTAAAATGTAAGAATTTAATAATAATAGAATAGAAATAAATAATATTTTATTTAAAAAGTGGTGGAAATAAGTAATATCTTATTAAAAAGGTGATTGAGAGATGTAATTTTTATTAAAAATGTGGTAAAAAAATGTAATATTTTATTAAAAAAAATAGTGGATGGATGAAATATTTTATTAAAAAGGTAATAGAAATGTAATATTTTATTAAAAATATGATAGATAAATATAATATTTTATTAAAAAGGTGATAAAGAGAGGTAATATTTTACTAAAAAATAATAAGGTGGTGGAGATATGTAATATTTTATTAAAAATGTAATAGAGAGATGTAATATTTTATTAAAAAGTAATAGAAAAAAATAATATTTTATTAAAAAATAAAGAAAAGAGGTATTGTTGAGAGATTAAGTTTTTGTAATCGTATTGAGTAGGTAAGGTATTTGGTAACGGATATTTTTTCATGTTTAGTTAGAATATTTAAAATAATAATCGGGTATTTTAAATACTTAATCAAAATTTAACATCACAACACCTAAAAGATACTTGTACATACTTTTCCGGAAAAAAAAAATCACCAAAACAACTGAATGTAGAAAAAATTACTAATTATTTTCTTATTCTTCGCCTGTTTCTAATTTTATTATAATTATTAAGATTAATTAGACAATTATAAATTGGCAAATTAGGATTAAATAGAAATTGGGAAAGGGGCCTACTTGACTTGACTGTTTCTAATTACTTTCTTGGATTAAAAAAAAAAATCCTAAAATATTTCACAACTTATATCTCCTAATCACGATTAACAAAAAAATAAAAAATTCAAAAATTCAAAAATTCAAAATAACAAATTAAAGTTGATGGTCAAGTTGTTGAAAATGTATTGCGCTGTCAGCTCAACATTCATTCCATGAATACATTTAATACACTAATACCATTATATAACTTCTTTTTTTTTTTTTGGTAAAAAAGTATTATATAACTTTAGTACCGAAGTGTTACCCATTAATTATTTGGGGAAATGTATATTTTCTCTTAATTAAATGCGATACTAAAGTTTTCTTGAAGTTTTCTTGAGTTTTGTCATCCTAGTCTATATCTAAGGGGATTTCTCACATTTCATGACATATATATGATATATGTGTGTATATTTGGAAAAATCTGGATAAATAATAAATTGAATTTAATATTATTTCTTTGAATCAAAGTACAAGAAGTGTACAAAGAGATACTTCTTTCCTAAGAAGCCTAAAGTTCTCACTTTCCATCAAATTGGAGTCGACAAAGTTGAGAGAAAATAGAATTCTTACTCAACTTCTTCCCCCTAGAAAATGAAAAGACCTTAACAATTACATCAACAACATATTTATAGGCAAATCCAAAGTTAATCCTAATTTTTCGGAGTGAATGTTTCGCTAACTTATCATCTGCTAATCATTCCTTCATATAAGTTATTTCCCAGCGTCTCATATTTATCTTTCGATGCCTCATACTCATCTTTTAATGTCTCGTACTCATCCTTCGGCACCATTTCTTTTTTAACCAATAAGACACCTCCACGCAGAGAAACTAATATTTTCCCCCACTCATTTTCGCCTTTTATATTTGCAATTTTCAAAATTTGAAAATTCAAATAAAACTTTGTAATGACGCTTCCCTTCTGACTTCGGCGGCTACACTTTTTTGACTTACGTACCCTTTCATTAATTCTGGTCTTTATTCATGAGTGCTTATCTCACTTTAAATAATAGCCCAAGATTCCCATTTATTTTCACGCCATTTTCTTTTCTTTTCTTAACTTCATCTTCATATTCTAATATGCCTCTGCATTCTACAACTCCTTGAACCTTCTTTTTCTTCAATCTAAGCAATTTTGCAATGACGAGCTCCTCTTCTAAATCCACCACCGTTCCTAAAGCATAAGCAGCCTTGAATAAAATTCTGCTCAACAAATATCGATGTGAATGCGATTTCGGCCGATTGTTCTTTAGAGGTTCTAGGTCCTCAATATGAAAATTAGAAAAAAGATGCCTCAATCCTCCCTCCTGGCTCCATTCTATTAGAGCTTCATCTACAAAACCTTAGGCTTCCGCTCCCCCCTTTCTTCCATTACTTCTTTGCTATCCATGACATGCATCCATTCCAATTATCCACAAATGCCATAAGAACAATGAGCGGGTTTGCTCTATTGAACCTAATAAAAAATCTAGATTTAGGGCTTTATGACTTCCACCTCTGTTACATCAGAATGTGGTCCGAAAAGTCTTCAAAATAATTTCTTTCCCCTAGAAAGGGTTGGGTATGCTTATCAGGAATTCCTTCAAAGGATTCCAATCCTAAGCACTATTTCTTGCTAAGTGGGAACTGGCAATCCCCTTCTGTCAATCACTCCATCTTCCCCATTCGCAGAGGTTACAACTTTGGTAAATAATCTTTTAACTTGACAAATTGTTCTCTCTTTTTTTAATATGTGACCAATTCATGCTTTTCTTTTTTGAATCTTAGCACCTGAAGATGTTGACATTCATAGCCCCAATGCTCCTAAACCAACTGAACAAAGGGCAGAATATCTTTAGAAATTCATTATGAAGGACAAGAAAAATGCCATCCATATAGGCAGTGTGATCAATCCATTCACCCTCTCCATCCTTTGTCGATGCAACTCGTATCTCCAAGAACATAGTGCTGGGAACCCCATCCCTCTAATGAGGAACCCACAGGGGATTCACTGGATAGTTCCCTCGGGGATCTTAACTTTCAACCAAAGTTCACGCCCAAGGAACCTCAGCAATCCGAAGGCAATTGGCTTTTCTATTCTAGAAAATTTTCCAATTCTCCCATCAAACGTTGAATTTGCGAAAGTCGAATCCATGATTGGAGAATTTTTCAATCTTCGTCTGCCGAGCTTCCCCCAATCATCAAGGCCGAGGGGAATATTCTTTCCACTCTTCCGAAGGATTCTACACATCCTTCGACTATTACCAAGCCTTTTGATCTCCAACAAGCTTTAGGAACTTAACCTTCCGGAGTTCAAACCTCAGAGGCGCTCAAGGTCCGTGTTAAACAAAAGACTAAGAGAAACCTTGACACTCGTCTTCCTATCAAGCTACTTCTGTGAGCTATAAGTCCTCAAGGCTCTCAATCTGGAGGTTTCAAAGGTAAAGATTCTGATAAGGAACCTCCTCATAAGAAGGGCAAGCTTTTTGAAACTACAACTCTGTCAATCCAAACAAGTAAATATCCTCCAATGCTCTCCTTGTTTTTTTTAAAACCGATTACAATCCTTTAATTCAAATGCTCTGGAAGCTTCCCAAACTACCAGCATCGAGGAACTAGTCACTCTTGACGCTCCTCTGTCGTCCAATTAGGGTCCCCCACCTTCTTCTTTGACGGAGAAGGTTCTTCTTTAGGGGAGAGGCTTTGCTAGTGTTGAGGAACTCAAAGCCATTTCTCCCAAATTTGATAACCTCCATCTAGACATTTATGAGCCCTCTTATATGAGGAGAACTACTGCACTAATCGCCCAACGGGGAGACATAGATATTATTGAAGGCGTTAGTAGCAGTTTAATTCTTTCCGCCGAAATCCTTTTTTAGCATTGGGAACGTGCACTTCCTACTGAAAACAAATTAAAGGAGACAAAAACACTAGATGTCAAGTTTTCTCAGGAAAGGGATCAAGCTTTGTCTTATTTTGAAATCGAGCAAAATAAGGTCGAATCTTTAAATCAAGAGAAGCAATCAATGCTGGCTACAGCTGACTAGCTCAAAACAAGGAATCGTGAAATTGAAGGGAAAATTTCACAACTGGCGAAAAATTTGAAGGTAAAACATAATTTTACTTCATTTTATTTTGAAATTATCTCCTCAAGTTATTAACTTAACCTTTACTCCAGGTTGTGCAAGACGGAAAAGCTTCGCTAGAGGTGGAGCTTCAATCCTTGAAGGAAAAAGAAGCGGAGACAATTAGGGCCAAGTGTGCGGAATTTTTTGAACAAACTTTCGCATGCTACTCGAGAACTAAAGTCCTTAATAGTTGCAGTGGCTTAAGGTTGGAATGGGAGATGGCACTCTATCCTCCAGAGGCACAGGTTATATTAGATCCTAACACATACGACCTTTTCAATAACATGGAACTAGGCAACTACGACTAGAAACATTACATTGAAAGAGAAGGTCTTCATATCAATTACACTCTGGAGGATGAATAGGATTATTTATCTGAAGAAGAGCAAGAGAATGCTCCTCCCCAAGCATAAACAATTGACAATCCTTCGAGTTCTACTAATATTCTCGCGGCCTCTTCCGAAACTTTTAATGATTTGGTTACTATTTCCTTCACCCATCCTTTGCTGAGTCTGGGTATCACTTTTGAGGGATTGGATGGTCTGAAGACTCCTGAATGTAAGATTGATCCCATCAATCAATCCTCTACTACTATTACCGCCACCTCTTCAAAGACTCCTGAAGCTCTAGCCAACATTAAGTTTTTCTGAAGCTCCTCCTGCCACCAAGCCTTATATTCTAGCAACTAGCCATTCTTTTGGCCAAGTAGGTGCGGCCGTTTAATTTTTTGTACTTTTTTTTTATTTCCATGTATTTCGAATTGGACTTTTGTACAATTTAATTCATAATCAATGAAATTTGACTTTTGCATTTTTCTTTCAATTTCTTCAATTAAATCTCAAGCGCACACAATAAAGCTTTTCGATGGGCCAGTATGCTGTTTAGGTTATAGCAAGGAGCTTCTTCCCTTGCAATTTCAAACATTTGAAGTCCCAGTGAGATGCTCTTCTTGGATTTCAACGTATTCATGTCAAAACCTGATTCTAAAAGCTAGGTTTGAGAGATCTTCGACATGCCTTTCCCATTTCCTTTCTTCTTCCCGAAGTTTTGTTTTCATCGAAGGACTAAGTTATAAGAACATTTTGGAGCGAATCTACAAAGGTTCAGGTACTGGTTAACACCGAAGTATGAAGGTCGATTCCTCTACGAAGATTACCTTGACTACATTACTCCAACTCTCTGTCGCTTCATTCATCAATTCATGCACAACCCATATGTTTTCCTTTCCGATGACAAGATTGATTGCGCACAAAGAATTACTTTTGTTGAATATTTAGAGGAACCTCGTTACTCACCACCTAAGGAAGCAAATCCTCCTCCTCTTCTGAAAGATCTTCCAGAATCGATCACCTTTACGCTTCTAAAGATACAACCTTTGCGATTCCTTCAAGAAAACAATCCCCGCTCATTTTATGCTCATTTTTATCCTCATGGTGAGAATCCTTTGACTATCTTTGCACGATTGCATCCTTTTGAAGATGACGATGTCGATACATCTTTACCATGGCATCTTCTTTTGGAGGAAGATACTACCTTTGAGCTTGCCGCCGACATCTCACGCCGAGAATACTTGAGCCAAAGGAAGAAAGATCAGGATGAAATTCATACTCTCCGGCGTTGGGCTCTTAAAAGGAGGACTTTCTATCAAGATGATGTCTACCAAAGATCTCCTCCTCGAGGTCATGGAGTAGAAATTTTTCCTTCAAGCTCTTATCATTGACTTTTTTTTTTTTTAATTAAAGTTGTATCTTTGTTTATTGAACAAAACTCCAGCCATAATAAGCTTTCTCTTTTTACTGCTTTATTTTCTTGCTGGTGTAATTTTTACGCTCCATCAATCAAAAGACACATTGTCCTTGAGCTTCCTTCCACTTTACTATTGCCCCAGATCATACTTTAATTGCTCATTCTTTGACTCTTTATAGAATCCTTCCCGAATTCTTGTTGAATAATTTCTTTAGTTTCATCCTCCTCCATGTCTTTGGGATGCGAGCATTTTTATTTCGTCCATCTTCAAAGTGTTGAGATGCGAGTGCTTTTGACTCGTCTATCTCTAGGATGCGAGCACTTTTGGCCTATCCATCCTTATAATATTGAGATGAAAGCACTTTTGGCCCATCCATCTATGAGATGTGAGCACTTTTGGCTCGTCCTCCTCTGAGATGCAAGCACTTATGACTCGTTCATCTCGTAATCTTGAGATGCCAGCACTTGTGGCTCGTCTACCTCTGAGAAATATCTCAAGCTTAGAATTCAAAGCATAGATGGAAGATACGAATCCTTTGAGAGAGGACCTTCAGGTCTCCACCCCCTCATGTTGTGGATGATTCGAACCTTGAGATGCGACTATTACAGCCTTAATCATCCCATAAACTATCTTATTCCTGAATTCCAAAGCAAGGACAGGAGATGTGAGCACTGCCAGCTTCGTCCATCTCTAATGGAAGGATTGTAAATATTCAAATGTGAACCCAAAGGTTTCAACCCTTTTGATATTTACAATCCTTCAAAAGGGGACCTTCCGGTCTCTACCCTTTGCTTATTCAAAAAAATTTGAATTCTCATAAAATTATCCTTTGTCAAATTGTCTTAAAATCTTAAGAAAATTACACATGTCATTAATCTCTTGAAAATTATGATGGGCTCAGGATATAAAAATTCCTCATTTACTACCTCATTAAAAAGCTATCTCTAGAAACCCGCAAAATTTACATCAAATATAATACTTTTTAAAACACATAGCATTCCACGTTCAAGGAACTTCTTTCCCATTACTCAAATTAATCAACTTATACGTCCCCTTACCCAATATCTCTTTGATCTCGAATGGCTCTTCTCATTGCACGCTGAATTTTTCCTTTTGCATTACTTCTGGAATCCTTCTCATAACCCATTCTCTTTTGACGAATCGCCTAACTTTTGCCTTCTTGTTGTACAACGCTCTGGCATTATGCTGGTAAGTTGCTCTTCGTATTTGTGCATACTCTCTAACCTCCTCAAGAAAATATAAATTTCTCGCAAGTTGCCTCTGATTTTCCTCCATATCTTTTGCCATCAACATTGTTATGGTTGGCAAACCAGCCTCCGTTGGAAGTACCACTTTAGTCCTATATAGGAAAGCAAATGGTAATTCATATGTTGCCCTCTTCTTTATTGTTCGTTAAACCCATAAGACATTCAGAAGCTCTTCTAACCATGTCCCTCTTTTGTCTTCCAAATTCTTTCATAAATTCCCTACCATTAGTTTATTAGTTGCTTTTGTTGTACCATTCGCTTAGGGATGATAAACTAGTAAGAAATTAATCTTAATTCTATGCATTTCTCCAAAGCTTTCTACTTTTGCGTTATTAAAATCCATTCCATTATCCATCACAAGAGATTTTGACATTCTAAATCAGCAGATCAAATGTTTCCTGATGAAATTAATCACATCGTTCTCCATAACATTCGAATATGCTTCGACTTCTACCTAGTTGGAGAAGTAATCAATCGCAAGAAGGATTAAGCACTTTCCCCCTTTCACGGTTGCTAGCTTTCCGATTATGTCCAATCCTCATTTTGAGAACGGCCATGGACTTACAACCGAATGACATGGCCCCAAATGCTAATGGATCAATGGACCATGCCTTTGACATTTCTTGCAACTTTTCGCATAATCTTAAGCATCTTGCATCATATAAGGCCAAAAGTACCCGGCGGTTATTGCTTTATGAGCTAAACTTCGCCCTCCATAATGATTACCAAAACTCCCGAATGGATTGTCTTCAGGACTACTCAAGATTCCTCATTTGTTACACTCCTTAATAATGGTCCGGAAAATGATTTCTTGAATAATGTTCCTTCTTGAAATGTATACCTTGCAGCTTTCAATATCAATTTTCTTGCTTTATTTCTATCATTCTGCAATTTGGAGTCTTTTAAGTTGTCTACTATTGGATCCATCCGGTTATCCTTCGGAACTTCAGACTCTATTTCTTCTTCGACTTCTATTATATTAACTTCTATCGGATAATCATTCAGAGTGGTTAATTTTTTCTTCTTGTCATTCTCCCCATATGTTGCTCCTTTCGCCAATCCATCAGCTTTGGTGTTAAGTTCTCTTTTTATTACTTGGATATCTATCCTTCAGAAGCGTTTTGCCAGCTCAGTTACTTTCTCGTAATAAGTCCTCATTCTTTTGTCCTTCGCCTCAAAAATTCCGTTCACATGTCCTGAGACAAGCTTTGAATCTACATAGACCTTTACATTCTACACCCCTAGCTTTAATGCTAGCTCTAAGCCATATAATTATTCTTCGTATTCAACCTCGTTATTGGTCAATGTTTCTCCAGTCGAAAAGCTTCCTCGATGACGACTCTAGAAGATGATTCCAAAACAACCCCAACTCCTACTCCTTCCTTATTCGATGCTCCACCCGAGTTAAGAGTCCACCTCATCCCCTCTTCTGCAAATACCATCAACTCTTTTTCTGAAAGGATCAAAAGTTTGGATTTCAACGAGAAAATCTGCTATCACCTACCCTTTGTTAGTTGTTCTCAGGATATACTTAATCTCGTACACCCCTAATTCAATTGCCCATTTCGTCAACCTTCTCGACAAATCAAGCTTCAAAATAATTTGTCGAATTGGATCATTTGTGACTATCGTAATTGGTGAGATTCAAAGTAATGTCAGAGCTTTTTCTTTGCCACAATCAGAGCAACAACCATCTTTTCTAAACTACTATGTCTTGTTTTGGCATTGAGCATCATTTTGCTCATGTAAAATACTAGTCTCTGCTTTTTGTTCTCTTATTTAATTAATACTGCATTTACTGCCATTTCTGAAACTGCCAAAGACAAGAACAATTCTTCTTCCGCCTCCGGAGTAGATAAAATTGGATTCGTGCTGAGATATTTCTTCAATTCCTGAAACGCCTTACTTTGCTCTTTTCCCAATTCTAAAGTCGTGGATGGCTTTATTATTTGGAAGAAGGGCTTGCATCGATCGGACATCTTTGAAATGAATATTCCAAGAGTAGCAATCTTCCCAACTAAACTTTGCACATCCCGAATAGTTTTTGGTTCTTCTATTTCTGATAATGTTCTTACTTGAGTCGGATTTGGCTCTATTCCCCTTTTGCTCACAATGTGACTTAGAAATTGTCCTGGAGGATACCCCAAATACACATTTCAAAGGGTTCAATTTCATCCTGAATCTCTAGAAGACTTCTGGACTTCTTCTATATCTTTGATATGATACTTTGACTCTTTACTTTTGATCACCATGTCATCAATATAAGCTTCGACCTTCACCCCTATAAACTTGTTAAACATTTGATTGATGAATCTTTGGTATGTTGCTCCAGCATTCTTCAATCCGAAAGGCATGACTTTGTAACAATATAACCCTCTCTTTGTGATCAATGCAATGTGAACTCTGTCGCTTTCATTCATTTGAATCTGGTTGTATCCTGAGTACGCGTTGAGAAAGCTCATCCTTTTGTATCCAGTGGTTGTATCCCCTAATTAGTCTATCTTTGGCAATTGATAGCTATCCTTGGACAAACTTTATTCAAGTTGGTGAAGTCTATGCACACCTTCCATTTACCATTCTTCTTTTTGACAACAACTACATTGAATAACCACTTAGGATATTGACATGGTTTGATTACATCTATCTCTAGCAGCCTGTCTACTTCGTTGCTTATCACTTTATTCCTTTCCGGAGCAAATCTTCTTTGTTTTTGCCTCACTGGAGGATATGATGGATCGATGTTCAAACAATGATTCACTTTCTTCGGATCTACTTTTAGTATGTCTTTATGTGTCCAAGCAAAAACATCTTTATTTCTCCTAAGACATCCTTTCTTCCTTTGTCAGTAGGGTTCCCACCAGTATTCTCTTTTCTAGATCATTTGGATCAAGTCTAACTTCTACGAGTTCTTCAATTTTATTTTATGGGACATCCACCTCTTCTTCAACCTTCTTCAAATATGCTGGTAGAAAACCCTTTGATTGCTATTTATCGCTTCCATCCTCCATGACCTCTTCCTCCACCTCTTTTGCCTTGTCAAATATCTCAATTTGACTCTTTTTCATCCTTCAGACTCCTTTCTTTTCCTCCTCTTGACTTTCTACATTGTAACATCTTTTGCTTTGGGCATGATCTCCTTTGATATCTATCGTGTATAACCCATCAGGAGATTGACATCTCATCACTTGGTTCAAGGTTAATACTACTCCTTTTATAGCATGAATCCACTCTCTTCCCATAATCACGCTAACTGCTGAAGGAGTATCCACTACTAGAAATTTCACCTCTATCATTCGATTTGCAGCATATACTGGTAACGCTATCACTCTAAGAGGTTTCACTTCTGTACCATTAAATGCATGAAGAGAAGTTTTGACAGGTCATACCATCTTTTTATCAATGCCTATCCTTTGGAAGGCTTCCCGAAAAAGGATGTCTGAACTTCTTCTTTCATCAACTAGCACCCTAGGAACCATAACATCTTCAATCCAAAGCTTGATTATCAAAGGATCCGCATGCGGCAGCTTCACTATTTCCAAATCTTGATATGAGAAGATGATTGGTACATTCCCTTGACAAAGCTCTCCTTCAGAAATAATGTTTACATTTCCTTTTAAGGCCATTGTTTGGAGACTTATTTCTACCCTTTTGCTCTTGAAGTCTTCGTATTTTCCCCGATTCTCACTTTTTTCTTGATGAACAAAAGAAACAACCCTCAAATTCTACCCCATTTCTCCTTCTTTTGATATCCCTGCCTTCCCTATTTTATTCACTTGAATATTCAAGCCTTGGCTCTTCCATGGTAGAGTTGCTCCGGCCTTAGTTGCAACTTTAATTTTTACATATTTCTATAATTCTCCTCTTCTCATCATAGTTTTGAGCTAGAAATATAAGTTTTTGTAGGTCGCTAAGGTGTGTCTGTAATCTTAGTGAAAGATACAATATTGGCTTCGGTCTTTAGATATTCCAGTACATTGTATGCCTTTGGAGTTTGGAAGATATTTTGATCTTTCAATTGTGCATATATTTTCTACTGCGGCATAGTAAAGGTGTAGTTGAAGCTTTTTTCCTTTGGCTTGTACCTTTTCGAAGGGTTACACTGGTAATCATTTCTTTGGGGCTTTGACGATCTTTTCCTTTGATCAGGTCTGCCTCCCGATCTTTGTTGTTTATCTTTAGGCTTTCTTTTTTACTTCTTGATGCTTCAAAGATTCATATACAACATTATTTTGGGCTATGGCTATCGCTGCATTCTTCGTCATTCTCTGTCTGCTTTGTTCCACCCGAATGATTCATTCTTCTTTAGCTCTTATTTTGTTCATGTCTTCTAGAGGAGTTTCAATAAATCTTTCATGAATCAAAGAGCTATTAATAAACCCTTAGACGAAAAAATTTGTTGCTTGCTTTGAATCCAAATCGTGAACTTGCACCATAACTTCGGTGAACCTGCAGATGTATTGTTTGGTTGATTTGTCATATCTTTGCTCTAAATGTAGGTCCGCCATAATCTTTTTTTGTGGACAATTATTTACTTACTGCTCCAAAATTGTCTTGCTCAGTTGTTCAAAGCTTCATACCGACCCTTCGGCGAGTTGACTAAACCAAATCAAAGCTCATTCGGTGAAGGTTGTCGAGAAAAGTTTGCACATCTATCCCTTTGTAACTTCTTATAGCGAAATTCTTGGTTTGAACTGCAATAAATAACCGACTGGATCAGTTTTTCCATTGAACTTATCTAAATTCGATGGATTGAACTCTTTAGGCTTGACTTCTTGCAATATCCATAAGGCAAAAGGTAACTTAGAATACAGAGTTCAGTCTATCTTCAGACGGAATTCTAAAGTTCAAAGAAAGACTCTGCGTGCCAGAAGATTCAAAAATGAAGGAACAGATCATGTCGAAGCTCACTTGACTCCATACTCCATCCATCCATGTGCCACAAAAATGTACAAGGACTTAAAAGATCATTTTTGGTGGCCCGGGATGAAGCAAGATGTAGCTAAGTTTGTGGAGAAATGCCTAACTTGTCAAAGAGTTAAGGTGGAACATCAGAGACCTGCAGGTGAATTACAACCAGTGCAGATTCCAAAGTGAAAATGAGAAGAAATTGCGATGGATTTTGTGGTTGGACTACCAAAGACCATAAAAAGGCATGATGCAATTTGGGTAATAATTGATCGTTTAACCAAATTGGCTCATTTTATTCCCATCAATATAACTTTCTCGCTAGAAAAATTGGTGGCATTATATGTACGGGAGATTATACGATTACATGGAGTACCTCGATTGATTATCTCAGACTGTGATAGTCGCTTTACTTCGAATTTTTGGAGGAGGGTGCAAGAATTATTAGGCACCAAATTGAAGTTCAACACTGCATTCCATCTGCAAACTGACAGCCAGTCTAAAAGAACAATCCAAACACTTGAAGATATGCTCCGAGCTTGTGTTATGGATTTCAAAGGAACATGGGATAAATACATACCACTGATAGAGTTCTCCTACAACAACAGTTACCAAACAACTATTGGCATGGCACTGTACGAAGCTTTTTATGGAAGAAAGTGTAGATCTCTAGTTCATTGGTATGAGACCAGAGAAAAATAGTTGGCAGTGCCTGATTTTATTGAGGAAACTATAGAAGCCGTAAAAATAATTAGACAAAGGATGACAACAGCACAGAGCCGACAAAAGAGCTATGCTGACAAATGTATGAGGCCCTTGGAATTTCAAGTAGGGGATTCAGTCTTTTTGAAAGTCACGCCGATGAAGGGAGTAATGCGGTTTTGTAAGAAAGAAAAACTGAGTCCAATATATATCTGGCTATATGAGGTGCTGGAACGAATAGGCAAAGTCGCTTACAGACTTGCACTACCTCCAGAGTTATCAGCTGTTCATAACGTATTTCACGTTTCTATGCTCAAGAAGTACATTCCGGACCCATCCCACGTGCTGGAACCTGATGTCATTGAGGTCCAAGAAAATTTGTGCTTCGAAGAAAAACTTGTACATATTTTAGACAGAAAAGATAAGACCTTAAGGAACAAAGAGATACCATTCGTCAAGGTACTGTGGTGAAATCAAAAGGTAGAGGAAGCCACATGGGAACGTGAGGATGAGATGAAAGCCAAATACCCAGAGCTATTCTAAATTTTTGAGGATGAAAATTTTGTTAGGAGTGGTGAATGTGAGACCCAAAAATATCCTAGTATTATTGTAATATTCTACGGTATATATATATATATATGTAACGTCCGTGATTTCACTAGGCCTTTTAATTAATTAAGATAAGAAAAATCAGAGTTAAATTTTTTTGTTTTAAAACATAGCATTCTACGAAATGAGAAGAATTCATCTTCTTCCCTCACGGCCTGGTAACCTATCTCTAAACATCGACTCCGTTTCCTTTCGAGATTAAGGAAACCGACATCAATTAACGATAGTGAAGTATTATCACTATCAATTATCCTACTTAACATTATTACAGTACCTCAAATAGAATAATTAATTTACACACATTAAAATCTTTAATGCGGAAACGTTCTGCCACATACACACATGTCTTCACCTGCCCTCCCGAACCTCTCCCGACCAGCAAGTCTGATAATCCACCAGTGACATCTGCATCATGAACATATTTTATAAGCTAAAGCTCAGTAAGTACAATCATTGTAATTAATACAATCATTGCAATCACATACATAAAGGCAGTGTACTAATAATCATTATTAGCTGTGTAGCTCATGAATCTCATAAACTTGTACCCTAGCTATTAATTGGTAATCCTGTAAACATTTGTTAGTCAACATTTCATGAAGCATCGTAAACAGTGTATCTCATAATTGAGTCTTTACATTTAGATTGATAAACCTCAAATCAATAATCAATCAACATCATATGTATCATATAGAAAATGCACTCATATCATTTAAGTGTTTAGAGTACAGAAAATGACAGTTTAACAGTGCAGACATCAATGAATACATATATCATGTCATAAACTTTTAATTTATCATTCCATGAAAAACATTCTGTGAGATCATTTAAAATCCGTGTGTGGGCCCCATCTGGGTACATATCCGTTTAACGATCACAGAGAAAATTGGGTTCTTCCCCTAACCTTTCCCTGATGTTACAGGGAAAATCGGGTGATTGCTCTTAACCTTTCTCTGAG
>WUAT03380156.1:0-10311 GCA_010015005.3 Ulmus americana
AAGTTTTAAATGTTTTAAAAAATAAATAAATAAAATACATATATATATAATAAAACAAAAAGAAAAGGGAAGTGATAAATGGATAAGGAGAAGAAAAGTGGCATTAAATGCAAAAGGAATGAATGCACGTGGAGTTGTTGCTGACCAAATCGGGAAGTCAGGAAAAAGCCATTACTGATCGCCCGGTAGTTAAAGGGTCTGGTCGCCCAAAACCTGGCAGAGAGGAAAAAAAAAGTTGGATGTGAGCTTTTGGGGAGGTTAACAGCGACTTAACCTACACCTTCTTAACCCGATTTTCTCTCTATGGAAGGGCACCAAAATGGTAATTTTGATTGCCAATATATTGTCTAATATTAGAAGGATCAAGAGAGAGAGAAGTGAGCCAAAAAGATAGGGTTTGTTTGAGCCAAAAATAGAGAGAAATAGAGAAGAGGGAACCGTGAGGTTTGGCCAAAGATCAAGCTTGGAACCAAGGTTTTTCTCACGATTTGAGTAATCAACGAAGCTCCTTGGTAAGTTTAATCCATCCTTAACTATTTTTAAGCTTTGAAATTGCTTGAAAAATAGAGATTTGAGATGAGTTAGAGAGAGAATCTAGAGAGAGTGTGGTATGGTGGATTTTATTCCGGCGAGTTTCAGGGGTGGTACCATATACCATCGAGTCCGGAATGGAGAGACGAGTCTAACAGTAGTCTCGGTTTTTGGATTGGTGGTTGGAAAAATTAAGAGGCGGTGCAAAACCACTGTTGCGTTTTGTGATCATTTGGCCATCTTTAGAGTTGGCTAGCCGCTAATTCGTGGCGGCAACCGGCAGGGAAACTAGCTTGGTAGTGGTCGGAGTATAGGTGACAATCCCAAGCCAATTAGCGGCATGAACGGGTGGCGGTGGTGATGGAAATGAGTGGTGAAGATGGTGGTTCACTAGGCGGAACCGGTGTTGTTTTTTTAAAAAATGTCCGTACAACTCATATATATATGTATATGTTTTATTTAAAAAATAAAATAAAATATATATGTATATGTGGTGAGCTGAAACGTGGGAAGAAAGAAAAGAAAAGAAAAGAAAGGAAAGAAAAGAAAAGAAAAGAAAAGAAAAAAAGAAGAGGAAAAATAGGAAATTAGAGAGGGTTTAGAGTTTTTGGAAAATTTGACAATTAAGACCATTAAAGTATTTAGGAAAAATCCGATATTTTAGGATTAGTCGAATTAGCGGGATTTAGATCGAATTAACGCGTTCGATTTAAATGCGCGAAAAATTCGAAATTTGCGATTAATCTAAAAATCGCTAATTTAATTATAATTAAATTAGTGATTAAAGATTTTCAATTACGTTTATACGCAATTATTGAAATATTAGAAAATGCGACGAAATATTCTAATGAACGAATATTTTGTACAGGACAGAAAATTCTTTCACAATCGTGACGAGTGTGGATTTGCGTGCAAAACCGTAAGTACAACCTCATCTACAACACAAACACCTAAAAATGTTTTGAATTGAACATGTGTCTCATCTAAGAGACACCAGCGATTATTTGCTACTTGATAACATGCGTCTCATCTGAGAGACACTAGTGTTTATCTATTACATGTGATATGTGTCTCATTTGAGAGACAACATTGTTTATATGTTAAATGCTTATATGCGTCTCATCTGAGAGACACCAGCGAATATATGCTATATGTTGATGAAAATGTCTATATGACTATGTGATTTGAACACATGAACGATGTTATTTAATGGATGAGATCCTGTCCACATTAAAAGTATATGTCAATGTTTTTAGACACATTACATTACATAAATGCATACAGTTTGCATGAAAGTAAATCTTTTATTTTAAAGATTTTGTAAACACGAAATAGAGCTTTATTTTATATAAGCTCAAAAGAAATGTTTACGAAATGAAAAAGGTTTGAAATGAAATATTTTAGTTTTAAAGTGTCGAACCCGCCCTCTCTAAGTAGAGGTAACCCTACCAAGTTAGGAGATCCCGCATGATTAGGGATTTATTTGAGTAAATGCTCTTGAACGTGTGGAAGTACGGGTTGGGTCATGCCCATCTATCTCCTCGCAAGTGCGCTTAAGGGTATCGACAGAGAGCCCACAAAAATGAATTTAAAGCTATTGATGAACAAGCTTTTAAATGAAAAGTTTTGAAAGCAAGAAAAAATAAGTCTTTCAGCATGCCATTGCATTGCATGAATTATGTGAAATTATGTATTTTCCTGCATTCATGTAAACTGTTTTGTGAGTTTTAACCGTTGTACTTACTAGGCTTTATAGCTCACATAGTTTGTGTTGTAGACCCTGCAGGAAAGAAACCCCTGCAACAGTAATTCGATGGATGGGTACAAGCTGATACAGGAGGATGGGGAAAACGAGGGAATGTGTAGCCGAGTAAGAAAATGTTTTTCTGTAGTATGGATTTAAGTTTTAAACTGCCTGTTTAAGTTATTTATGTGATGATTTTTTGTATATAAGTATAGCTGCAGAATGTTATTTTAAGTTTTAATTTACGCTATTTTGAAAACGAACGTTTTAGGTTTCTCAAATCCTATTTATGAAAAACTGTTAGTTAGAGTTTTGAAGCCTTGAGAGTTTAAGCTTAGGCTAATAGTTTTTTGTAAATATTTATTAATGAAAGATTTTATGGTCTTGGGATTATTTTAAAAAGAGGTTACGATTTTAACCCTAGATTTTACGAAAGGCTACAAGGGTAGTTTTAATGTTAAATTTGATTAATTTACTTTTATGCTTTTACAGCAAAGTTTATAATGTCTTATGTTTTAAACTATATGATTTGGATTAGTAAATGAATTTTAAAAAAAAATTATTCTGAAATTTTAGAAAGATTAATTAAGGTTTTAAATTGGTTATTAAGGACCCGAAAAGGTCAGGACGTCACAAAGGGAGTGTTAACGAAAGCACTCATGGATGCAACTATACATAGTCTTGTTTTTGGGAATGCCGAGTGTCATCATAACTGATGCGTGCAAAAGCAACTAGCAATTTAACCTTACTTAAATGCCTAATTATGTCATCTAAATGAGTATAGCGAAAGTAATGGGTCTTTTCCATAGAGGATTTAATCTAAATTAGCTAAATACTTATTATAAATTGGAGGGAAGATTGTTTGAAAAGGAAATGAAATAATTACTATTAAATAAATGAAATCAAATATGATTGAAGTTAATCAAGAATAAGAAAGCGCAATTGAAGGTTCATTCATCACCACTAAACACTGATTCCAATCAATTAATTCCTAAATTCTAATTTTGATTATTCCAACTGAAGACTCTAATTTTAAGGACATCAAGGCCTGATTATTAGGGGTGGCAATTCGTGTCGCTGGTCGTGTCATGGATCGGGTCATGTCGGGTTGACAGGTCTAGTTAGCCAACCCTAACCTGATCCTTTATATTTCGTGTCAAGAAATCTTAACACTAACCCGACCGGTCGTGTTCACGTGTCAACCCGACCTGACCCATGCTACATGTTGGTCGACATGATCAGTTTAACTTATTTGATTTATTTGACATGTTTGACACATTTGACATGTCCAACTCGTTTGAGTTAAATAGTTTATAACAAAATATCAACACAATAAACAAAATTGTTAATCTTTAACTAAAGTTTTAATCAATTAATTCTCAAGTATGAATAAATTATATTATATTTTTTTAAGAATTTTTCTTTATACTTTAGTTTTATTTTTATTTTTATGTAAAATAAATAATATTTTTAAACATAAATTAATATTTTTCATTATATAAAGTATATGAACGGGTCAATTCATGTCACTTTCGTATCTCACTCGGGTTGATCCTAACCCGACTCAAAAAAAAATTCGTGTTAAACGAGTTGACCCGACTTTGACCCGCTACCTTAAAACATCAACCCTAACCCGCTAAATTCGTGTCGTGTTGTCGTGTCATGACCCAAATTGCCACCCCTACTGACTATCATCTACCTCTACTTACTTTCTAGTCAGAACAGCCTAGAAGTACACTTACTAAGTTTAATTCAACAAAAGCACTAAAGTTCTAAAGAGGTAATGACTAGACTAGACAAAAGCATCATAGGTTACGGCTTCTTAATCTAAGTGATTAATCTACTTTGCAATTAACAATCATAAATTGTTACCAAGTATCAAGAATCAAAGCTATTACGTACTTAGAATCCCTAATTAACAATAAACAGTCTACTAAATCTATTAGTTGCGCACCTAATCAATTAAATAAACATGATTTGATATTAAAACGATAAATCAATCACATCTCCAATAAGAATAATAGATAAGAGAATCAACATGGAAATTTATTAATTAGAATCATAGTTTAGGGCTAGAACTGCCCTCAATCACAAAAGAATTTAACAATCTATTACAACTGAGAAGATGATTATGAAATTCATTGGAAAATAAAAGAAAATGGAAGAGAAAGGCTTAGGAGAAATTAATGTTGCATAAATCCCAGCTCTTCTTCTTCAAGTCTCCGTCTTTTCCAAATATTGTCCACCATTCTAAAATCTTATAATGATCTATTTATAGTACTAGGGCTCCTAGGAGCGTTTGGGGGATAAAACATGAGTTTTTGGTGGAAGAAATTGTGAAAAATAGATAAAAATAACAATTTTCAGATCTTGAACAACGTCTGGCCGCGGCGTAGCCTTCTCGGGTTTTTGTATGGAAAAGCAATTTGGCCGCGGCAAACATTGTTGCACACCGCGACACGCTTTTCAATTTTAAATGTTCGAATCAGCCTAAGGTGTCTTCATCAAAGTTGTAGCTCTTTCTCTTAACTTTCAATAATCACAAAGATTACCTCATTTGGACGTTGGATGAGAAAGTTATAGTCAAAATACTAATAGGTGCTCAGAATCCATCTTACCCGAATTTAGCACAATAACAAAAATAACATAACTTCTTCGTTTCAACTCTGATTTTCTAATCGTTTGATCTCATACGTCAAGAATTTCCTCACCAATATTTTTCTTCATCCAAATATTATTTTTAAACACTTTATGACCTAAAAATACACCAAAAATATATGTAATTCCAAAAAAAAAAAACATCTATAACAAAATTAAATAAAATAATATAAATTAACCCTAATTTCAAACAAATGATACCGATAAATCAGTAGGTCTAAATCAATTTTCAATTATTTATTAATAACATGACAAGTGGCATAAGCTTTTGAGATTGGCTATCTCATACTTCTCGACTATCACCTAGGTTGTCAACACATAAACAGAACAAAAATCACTTTTTAAAAATTATGTTGCATAAAACGAAACGAAACGGGAAACGTAAGATTCTTTTAATATATTTTAACTAGAATTATGCTCGTAAATTGTACTGTATTGTGGATTTTAAGAGATATATTTATATAACATAAACACATATAAATAGTTAATTATAAAACATTATAATAATATTAAATTCATTATGTTTTGCCATTTAAAACACAAATCACTTAATTGTAAGTGTATTGCTCTTTAATTTTTTTTAAAAAAGAAATAAAATGGAAACGAATCAGTTTAGTCTAAAACTAAAATGAATCGGATGAAACAAAACGTAAATCTTAAGTTTTTGACAATTTAGAAGATCTCATATCTCTATAATTACAATTTTATTTTAAACTATTTGTGGAAAATTAGTTTTTTATTTTTTATTTTTATATTTACTTTAATTTGAATCAAATTACAAAGTTTAATACTCTTGCACGCATGATAGTTAAACTCATGCATTATAATACATAGCGCGATGAGTTACTTGGGCACGCGAGATTAGAAAACTCGCATAATATTATGACGTGAATTCAACTAACATGCACGTGTGAGTAAAGACTCGTGTCTTTGTAGTGGGAACACCAGTATAATGACCCATATCTCTACTTGGTGTGATATTGTTTGCTTTGGGCCTAGGTCTGTACGGATTTACTTTTTGACTTTACCCAAAATGCCTCATACCATTGAGAGATAGTATCTCTACTTATGAATCTTTTCTACTAACTTCACCCAGACGATGTGGGATTGCACAACTTAATCCCATCTTGCCCTCTACTACTCTTGGCTCAGGGAATTTTCGCTCAAGGGGTTGTAACTATCATAATCACCCCCTCTATTGGGGCCCGACGTCCTCATCAACCACACTTCCGACTGGGTCAAGGTTCTAATACCACATGTAACGACCCTCATCTACATTTGATATGATATTGTCCACTTTGGGCCTAGACCCATACAAATTTACTATTTGACATTACCTAAAAGGTCTCATACCATTGGGAGATAGTGTTTCTACTTATGAATCTCTCTTACTAACCTCACCCAAACGATGTGGGACTGCACAACTTACCCTTTCTTGTCTTACCTCATCTTGCCCTCTACTAATCTTGGCTCAGGGGATTTTGGTTCAAGGGGTTATGATTGTGTTGTGGTGTCAGAGCCTTGACCCAGCCAGAACTGTAGTCAATAAGGACATCCGGCCCCAACAGAGGGGGTGATTGTGACAGTCACAACCCCTTGAGCCAAAATCCCCTAGGCAAGAGTAGTAGAGGGCAAGATGAAGTGAGGCAAGAAAAGGTAAACTATAAATTCCCACATCACTTGAGTGAGGTTAGTAGGAGAGAATCATAAATAGAGACTGTTGGTTTTAGTTTTTCGAAATATCCAGCGAAATATATTTTTAAATTTTTTTTTTTATATAACAGACAAAAGGACTGTAATACATATACTAAATAGAATAGTTATCATACAAGAAGTATACATCTTGTAGCGCTTAAACTATTTCTCATTTCTTTAATCTTTGACCCACAAACGTCCTCGCAGTGAGATCCTAGTTTTAGAGATTCTTTACCACTTAGATCTTCTTTGTTATTCACCTTCGCAAGGAGCAATATGTGTGTGGGCACCTTGACCTAATCTAAGAACACTCTCTCAAGGAAATCTCCTTTTAGAAACTCTTTGAAAATTAACTCTTATTTTTCTTCTCTCTAAGAATGTACTCTCACTTTTCTCAAAAGTGTTTTGGTGTATTTATGTTGTCTTCTACTTCTAATTATATATATATATTTATAGGGCTTCATCTAATGAAGACTCTTGTGGAGACTAAAATACTCTTATTATTCTTAAGAGATAACTATAGATATACCTTAGATCTTTAATTTACACCACCTCTTTTTTAATGATGTGTGCCAAGTGTCCAAATCTCATTTGTTAGTTATCCATCTCATTGGTCAAACACTTTGACTATCCTTCTCTTAATCAAACTCTTTGACTTAAATGGATAATTAGTTCAAAAATAATTTATATTTACTTTAATCCTTAAAATAAATATGTTCATACAATAAACCTAACTATTTATTTTATTTCAAAAATAAAAAATCATTGTGTAGTATTTTATTTTAACTCTTAAAATAAATACACTATGCACAATTTATCAGTTTTACTTATGTTGAGAGACACTATGATTCTATTGCTCCGTATAAGAAATATATGGTGCTATTAAAGGAAACAAATGGACCTATAAAATTGAAGTTCCAATAGGTAATGTTTTAATTAATTAATTAATCATTAATTATTAACTTTGTTCTGAGCCACTATAAGGGATTAAAGTCGCACTCCAAGATTATATAGGTATCTTTATAAGAATATTTAAATAATAAATATCATGTCCATCAATATGATTGATTGCTATATATCGTGATCCTTCATTATGAATATTCATAATTAGAGACATGTATTAATAGATTATGTTTACCTCTTTAATTACATCTTTATCTGTGTGTTCCATTAATTCTCCAATGGGTAACTTATTTGTGACCTAGTCATAAATGAGGATATATCCAATATAGTCAAGCTCGATTTACCCAAGAATCCTGAATTAAACATCATAAAAATATCATTACTCTTTGATCAAACGACGTTGTAGATTCCCTACATCCGACTTGATGTTCCCACAATTTATAGGATTGTATCTCCAAGATAATGAGCTCTTGAAGCTTAATGCAATCTCACTTGTTAGTAAGTCAAAAGATACAATTCAATGAATTTGAGTTGATCAATCGGCCTGGACTAAGATAAAATCATAACCAGCCATCTATGATAGAATTAAAGATCTTCATACAATTAAAATGGAACTTCGTTGAAGATTTTATTCTATCACATTCATGTTTAATGTGTAATTAATACACTGGTGTCACTATTTGTAAACTCTTTACAATAATCCAAGATTATATCATTTCCATATGAAAATCATCTACACCACAATCTTATTAAAATAAAGCGTTCATAACTTTATTTACCGATTATGAACTTAATTTCATACTTAGTCTAATAAGAGGATCTTTTGTTTACGATCCATGTATACGCAGTTATAGAGTTTGAATAAGTATTGGTGTGTTATGATATATTGATAATTTTATAAAACAAGTGCATAACTAGCAAACAAATATAATAATAATAAAAAATTTTATTTATTTAAATTATTAAATATTTTTTACAAGAGAAAATAGGAAATTAAAGTTGTTTTACAAAACACCAATTCGAATAGAGACACTATCCCTTGATGGTACAATGCCTTTTTGGTAGAGTCCAAAAGTAAATTCATGCAGGTTTAGGCTCAAAGCGGATAATATCATAACAAATGGAGATGTGGGTCGTTACAACGAGTCTGCTACTCAGGCAAAACATCACTGCCTAACTCATTAACTCAGGCATCTTTGCTAAAATAAAAAACGTAAATTTTTACAAATTTAGTGTACCACTCTATGTCTAATGGTAACTTATGGGGTTTCGTAAAGTTATTATGACAATTTGATTGATCTTAAAAGCTCATATTGTAACAAGTTTATAGCACAAACTCCATTGTCCAAAGTAATTAAGAGTACAACATACTAGTTCCATCACTTATGCTTATGCTTTTACATTTATTCTCATAAAAGGTCCATGTCTCATGCAACATTATTAAACTTGTCAATCATTTACTAATAAAATAAAATAAAACAAATTATAATAAAGCATAACAATCACTGTTGACTTTATGACATCATAGTCTAACAAATATTAAATCAATACAACGACGAAATGAACTTATAAATGAGCGATGATCATAATAAAACATAACAATCATTGTTGCCTGTTGGCTAGTGGTGATTACTTTGTCTAGGGTTGTCCCTTGCATATAAAGTCGTCACATTTTATGATAGGGTCCGAAATTTGTGCATTTACGTTTTTGCTTTGGAATCTCACTGATAGAATGATATATGTTCACTTGAGGCCTTTCTTTATCTGGCAAGATCATCACTACACAAATCTTTAAGTTGGAATCATCGGGAAAGGAAGCATTCGATGCATGCTCACTTTGAACAACTCTAGGTGAAAACCCCAAGATTTTCATGTGTTTAAACTCTATGTTTGTCATTTATTTCAATAAAATTAATGACAAGTATTCATTCAATGAATTTTCTTTATTGTGACAGTCACAATCCCTTGAGCCAAAATCCCCTGAGCCAAGAAGGCAAGATGGAGTGAGGTAAGAAAGGGTAAGCTATGCAGTCCCACATTGCCTGGGTGAGATTATTAGTAAAGGTTTATAAGTAGAGACACTATTTCCCAATGGAATGATGTCTTTTGGGAAGATTCCAAAACCAAATCTGTGTGGACCTAGGCCCAAATTGAACAATATCATACCAAGTAGAGATATGGTGTCACGCCTCGACTTTTCTCAAACATTTTTCTTGGAAATCCAATATAATTTGTTGAAAAATCAGGGTAATTTTTTTTTTTTTTAAATCTTAACTTAAAAACTTTAGAAAATTTAATATAGTTTAAGAAAAATCGCGTCATCACTACTTATCTAAAATCATAACCTTGTAGAAACACTAATTATAAAATAGTAGTTTATTAGCAAGTTACCGAGCTTGCTAGACTTATAAGGTTTACAAACCACAATAAAATATTATATTACAGTATTTCAAACCATAAGTGCGAATTTAAAAATAACATATTTTATAATTCTTAAAGCGGAATAATAATAACATAATATAGCGGTGGCACTCCACACCCACACCTTCCAAAGCTCGGCCCAGCAAAACCCGATATCTCATCAAGCATCACGTACTTGCTTACCTTTAGTACCTACAACACGAATGTAAGTCATGAGCCAAGGCTCAGCAAGTACAAACATGATTTCACTAAACAGTGCAATACATTCAATACAGATATTCTATCAATCTCATAAACATATAGTAAATCATGATGTATATGCACATGAATTTCTATAATGCAGACACATTCATAGTATT
>WUAT03380266.1:0-10311 GCA_010015005.3 Ulmus americana
ATTTCATACATGATTACACCATGAATAGTACATAATCATGGTTCATTAAAAAGGGTACTGGTTCGGGGTTTCACACAATGTCATATCAAAAGGCACAAAAATTTGTGGTGTGACTTAAGCTTCCGTAAAATTTCAAAGCAGGATCACCATCAATCCAAAATCCAGAGACATATACAGAGATGAATCCACACAGAATCCTTAAACGATCAGTTTCATGACTACTGAGGCTGATCGTCTCATCAAGCCACATCACGAAGCCCTGGTAATATCTCTCTATGTTGCTAACTGTTTAATCAAGAGGATTCTCATAGACAATGGGAGTTCCGTGAATGTGTTGTTTCTTAATGCATTCAGGGAAATGGGGCTCAAAGACTCGGGATCCGGCAGAGCGTATCATTGGTCGACTTTAGTGGCGAGACAAAGAACACAATCGGAGAAGTAATTTTTCCAGTGTATGCCGAGGGAGTCAATAAGCACACCATGTTCCTCATACTAGATTGTGCATCCATGTACAATATCATTTTGGGAAGGCCGTGGATACATGTAATGGAAGCAGTCCCTTCGGCCTTCCATTAAGTTGTGCGGTTTCCAACCAAATGGGGAGTAAAAGAAATCAGATGGGGGCAATAGGAATCGAAGCATTTCTACGAAATGATAATGAAGTCAAAATGATAGACACAAAGTATATAGCAATTACAACAAGTGAAGGAAAATCCGGATGGAAAGGCACAGCCAAAAATGGAGGACATCGACGAAGTCTTCATTCATCCAGACCATCCAAACAACAAAGTGCAAATTGGGGAAAAACTGGATGGAGAAATTCTCATGAGACACATCAAGTTCCTTAAGGAGAATTATTGCCACTTCGCTTGGACACACGAAGATATGACCGAAATTGATCCAGAAGTAGTCGTTTATCGATTGCAAGTAGATCCAAACTATCCACCCGTTAAGAAGAAAAGATAAAAATTTGCACCTAAGCGGAGCAACATCATCAACACAGAGATCCAGAAGCTGATTGAATAAGAGGGTTTGCATCGTAGTCATACAAAAGAAAATGAAAAAATGAAGGGTTTGCATCGATTTCTCGGACTTGAACAAAGCCTACCCCAAGGATTTGTTCCCACTGCTACACATTGACATGCTTGTCAACTCCACGACCAGACACCATCTTTTAAGCTTCATGGATGCCTTCTCCAGATACAACCAGATATTGATGCATCTAGATGACCAAGAAAAAAATGAATTTATCATGGAACAGGGTCTCTTTTGCTACAAGGTAATGTCGTTCGAACTCAAAAATACAGGAGCAATGTATCAACGACTGATAACAAAATGTTTTCAAAATTACTTGGGAAAACAATGGAAGTTTATATTGACGATATGCTTGTAAAGTCACTTCAAGCTGAGTAGCACATCGATCATCTCTGACAATCTTTTGACATCTTAAAAAGGTACAACATGAAATTAAACCCTAAAAAATGTGTATTTTTTGTATCTACTAGAAACGTTTTAGGTTACATTGTCACCCAAATAGGAGTACAAGCCAATCCAGATCAAATCTACTTGGTCCTGAACATTCCTTCACCAAAGTGGAAGAAAGACGTGGAAAAGTTGACTGGATGGATAGCAGCATTAAGTCAATTCATTTCTAGGTCATCTGAAAGAAGCCATCTATTCTTCAACATGCTTAAGAAAAATATCGACTTCAATTGGATGGAAGAATACGAAGCAACTCTTTAACAGTTTAAAGCATACTTGACCAACCCTCTGCTTTTATTAAAGCCGAATGATGGATAAACATTGTACCTATATTTTTTCTGTATCAAAATACACTACAAGAAAAAGAGGTTTTAATAGCATGTCATTCCCACGTATTTTGAAAAATACTATAACATAATTTTGAGAAAATGGGCGGCTGCCTTTACGAAAGAATTGACCTGTGCCTTTAATTCACTAAAAAAAAAAGAGCTTTTCTTTGCATTTTTGAGAAAAACAAGCACACTTTACCAATTTCCCCCAAATCGAGACCTCAGCTCCCAATTTCACCAAATCCACTAAAAGCACCAAAGAAGAACGTGACACTCTTCTAGGGATTTCAATCACTACCGCCATCATCGATCGGATTGCAACCATAAAACTCACCGAGAGCCGAGCCACAACCGTGAGGGTTCACGTGAGAGGTCGTACGAGTGGGAAGGGAGCCAAGATATGGCTGATGATAGTGAATCAAAGACACCAACCACGCCGATTCTACTGCTGCTTCTCAACCCCAGAACAGAGTTCATATCAAAGGTTCAAATCTAAATCTTTGCTATGTTCCTCCTTATTAGATCTGAATCTTCTTTGCTTTAGCCTTTTGGTTTCTGATTACTATTTTATTTTCCTCTTACCAATTCGTTTGTTTGGATGCTGAGAAAATGGAGGAAGATGATGGAAAATGTGAGGGGAGTTTGTTCAAGAAGCCCCAATTGGTGGAGTTGTGGTGAGGAATTCGAGGCATTACCATCTTTGGGCAATGGAGTTGAGGATTCTAGTGCCAGATCTGCCTCGATGAATGAGATTAGGCTTCAGGAGCGATTGACAAAAATTATTGTGGATGAAGGTGATGGATATTTGTTGCTTCAGTAGAATAATTGAGAAAAGAGGGTTTTACAATGGCTATAGGCTCTTGATTTGCAGATTATACATGCCTGTCATACTGATGTGGGGTTGAAGCCTCTATTAAAGATGAAGGCCTCTAACGGCCTTGCTGAAGATTGCTTGCTGGCTCTAGCTCCAGTGAAACGCAAAAGGTTTCATAGTGCTAACCGTACAGAGTTGCTACATCTACAGAGGTGTGTGCCTCAGCACAATGGATGTAGGATGCATCCAAGTCTACCATGTCTGAAGGAACAATCAAATTGGTTTCTTCTGAAGATGGGTGAGATGCTTCTAAAGACTTTGAAGTATATATTATTGTGTGGTTTCATTAATTTTAAGTGTTATTCTGTTGTTTCCTTTTGATTTCTGATTTTTTTGCTAAATGGAATTTAGGAAAGGAGATGTCACCTTGCCCCAGATCTTTCCACCCTAATTGAGACTCCAGTAAGTTTCTTATACTTCAAAGTTATGCTTGTCTCTTTTGTTTCACTGTTTTATCTGAATACCTATCTAAACTTGTATGAAATAAGGCAGCCTAGTTGGTTCTCTTTTGTTTAACTCACATAATTTATAGTACATTATATATTTATTTATTGCTACTCCCATCATTTTTGCTCATTTCATTTTCTGGTTCTAGGTTATGTGCACTAGTACAACTCTTTGAATTCTCAGCTTGATGTTTTGAAGTCATTATATTCTCCACTTCAACCATCAAGTTTGTTGGAAGGTTTGAGGTAATTATACTACTTTTATTAGTTACTTTACCGTTATTTGTGTTCTCATTTCCGACGATTCTTCAAATAGATGGAAACTGTAGATGTGCATTATCTATATTATTAATTGTTGTGTGTCTAACAGGTGCTAT
Source organism: Ulmus americana (assembly GCA_010015005.3). Classification (NCBI taxonomy): domain Eukaryota; kingdom Viridiplantae; phylum Streptophyta; class Magnoliopsida; order Rosales; family Ulmaceae; genus Ulmus; species Ulmus americana. The sequence continues at coordinate 3,509 of WUAT03380266.1, forward strand.
GATACTGGTCGGCTCTCTAATTAGCAAATGGCTTTGTTGCAATATCAGCATGAAAACCTTCACATTTTGACTAAAGAGGTATACTATAATTTGAATTGTACAACTCGTAGTTGTATTAATGTGTTTCAATTTCCATAAGAAAAAAATGTAATGCATTTCATAGTATTTAGCACACAGTTCTTTTAACTAGTGGCCATCGGTTTGCTCAAAAAGATGGTATGGATACAATGAATTTTTCCTTGCAACATGTGTTTTACTATAATTCTATACACAATAATTGTAGATCCTTCGGTTGCAAGAGTGCTTAAGTAATTATGAGTGGTCTAATGATGGGAGCACACCTCAGGTAATAATCATCCTAACTTTATTTTATTTATTTTTGTTGTATTACACAAAGCTGATGAAGCTATCTCTGTATGTTGTTGCTAAGAAGTCATGTATGTGTCTACTAAAGTTTAGGTTAAATATACATTGCTTCATTTTGATTATTAAGTTTTCTAATGTTTCGGGATTAGTTTTAACTGTGGTTAGATTCTGTAAGAGTGGTGGATAAAATGGTAACCAGTCTCTTACTTGCAGGTCGATCTTGCCCACTTGTTAGCTGCTCGTGATCAAGAACTCCAGACTCTTTCAGCTGAGATAATACCTTTTATTTTCAATGCTTGTTTGAACAACTTCCTTTTAGCACGTCTTTTGAATGAAATGTTGAATGTTCAATTAGTCTTTTTTTTCCCCACTACTCCAATCATAATTTCCAATATACCAAGTTTACCCCTCGGCTGAGAAATCGCTAGCAATGACTAGCGGCAAGCTGCAACTCTCCGCCAGCTGTTCCTTGCTTCACCATTTTCTCTCTCAAATCCCTTCATTTTCCTCTCCAATACTCCTCTCCCATTCCTCATGTAACTTTTTCCCCAATTTTCCTAGAAAATTTCTTAATTTTCTCTTTTTTGAAGGTTTCTACGAAGTTTGGAGCTAAGCCTATGTCGAAGGAGGAGCTTTCGGAGATTTACCACTAGCCGGAGGTGTTCAGATTAAACTATGCGAAGATGGAGAGGAAATTTAAGGTTTATATTTACCTTGATGGTGATCTGAATACGTATTACCAGACGCCAAAAAAGCTGACGAAAAAGTATGCCATTGAAGGCTATTTCTTCCAGAATATTCGAGAGAGCTGATTTTGTACCAAAGATTCGTTTCGGGTGAACCTCTTCTTCATTCCAATCTCCTGTCATAAAATGCGGGGCAAGGTATGGACTTTGTTGGAGTGTGATTTATGAGGGGAATTGGATAATGTTATTGTTTGGTTGCTGAGAAAAATTTAAGAAAGTAGACAAAAGGGAGTTTGAGAGTGTTTCATTTTTTGCTTTTGCAATTTTTTCCTTTTCTGGATCTGAAAATATTGGCCTTTTCATTGATTTAGGACTCTGAAGTATTTATTGGTATGTAGGGTAAATGTAGATTCATTTTTGTGCTTATTCTAGTTGTTATGAAATCCCTGGGAATTATGCAAAGTTTTTTATTTGGATGGATCCATATTGGATTATACTATGTATTATAATGCCAAATTCAGCTTATATACACTGAAAGTGCATAATACACAGTGAAAATGTTGGGAATTGGTTATTTGATTTTATGGGATCAAAGATGAGTTTATAGTTTCTTATCAATAATGACATGTTCTAGAATGCAAGGATGTTGCTTTTTCTCCTATGTTTGCTCCTTTTTTTATTTATGATTTCATTAGGACAAATGGGATTTTGTTTTTCGGTTGATTTCACCGGATAGACATAGCATACTAGAATTGACTCAATTTGAGGTTAAAGGAGTAAAGCTAATCTCCTTTTTGGGGTATAGAACTTGGAAATCCACTGTTTAGTTCAAACTTCAAATGACTTTTTCACTGCTGGCATTAGGTTTATTGCATTTCATTAATGATTTTCTTTTTTTGTGATTCATTTTCTTTTTTCTTTTGAGGCCATCCTTGCTTTAGATGCGATGCTTTTTCCATAACTAATTTCTTAATTTTAAATGGCCATATTGCTCTAATGGAGTGTACAATAGTTGCAGATAAATTCTTATTGATAGGCCAGCTTTAGTTAACAAAGTTCTTCTTCTCTTAGGATTTGATCTTCTTATGCTGGTTAATGATGTTTTCATTAATTTATGTAGGGAACATCTTATGAGAATATGACAATAATTGAACATAATTATGTGGATAGCTTAATCTCCAAGTGTCCTTACTGGAATAGAACCTTGGGTGCAGATCACTTTTTTGTCACTTGTCATGATGTTGGTGTAAGAGCAACTGAAGGACTGCCGCTTCTCGTAAAGAATTCAATTTGAGTTGTATGCTCCCCTAGATATGATGTTGGGTTCATCCCACACAAGGATGTTGCACTACCTCAAGTATTACAGCCATTTGCCCTTCCAGCTGGAGGAAATGATGCGAAAAATAGGTAAGAATATGACTATTAATTTCTTGTTTCCTTATTAACATATTTGTTGATTTTCTCACTAGTTTACTTATAATGAAAGATGCAACATGCAAGTCTCCCTTTTAGATTGATCTGTTTTTTCTAGTATTTTTTTCTCATGTTATTCTCTATCAATGCACTTAGAAATTCTAAAAAATTATTGGTATATATTTGTTTGGTGAAGTCATCTTGTATACTTTGTAGGATAATCCTTGGTTTTTGGTTTGGACATCAGAACTCTAAAATTAGAGTTATACTGGCACAAGTTTGGGAGAATTAAAGAGCTACTCGTCCTCTTCAACGAGATAGAAATCTTACAAGTCCCCAGAGAAGAAAATAGCCATCCCCACGCTCTCACCAACATAGGTTCATCTGTACAAACAAAAGAGCCTCAGATGATTTTGCTCGTCTTCCTCAAATGGCCAGCTGTTCGGAAATCAAGGGACAAAGAGATGTGTGAAATTACACATGAGGTAACTTGGATCACTCCTTTGTTTGATTACATTAGTAATGGGTCTTTACCAGATGACAAAAATGAGGCAAGAAAAATCAAAACGAAAGCAGCACAGTTCACGATCATCGACATATGACTATTTAAGAGATCCTACTCCATACCATAACTGACGTGCATTAATCTGAATGAAGTTAAGAATATCATGGAAAAACTACACGAGGGAAAATGTGAAAATAATTCAGGGGGATGAAGTCTTCTACACAAAGCCTTAACGATTGGATATTACTGGCCAACAACAGGAGTGGATTCAAAAGAGTATGTACAAAAATGCGATAAATGCCACAGGTTGGGGCCCGTGCCCAAATAGCCGAAAGAGTTCATGATTGTAGTATATGCACCATGGGCATTCATGATATTAGGGATGAATATAGTTGGAAAGGGCAGAGGATCTACATGCTGGTGCTAACTGACTACTTCACCAAATGGGTGTAGGCAGAAGCATTCCACCAAGTACACGACACCGAGGTAAATAATTTTCTATGGAAAAACATAATCTGTAGGTTTGGCATACCGTATGAAAATCATGACAAATAACAGCTCACAATTCATAAGTCACGTGTTCCAAGGCTTCTGCGAAGAGTGGAATATCAAGCTATGTATAGTTTGCAACTCTTATGCATCCACAAACGAACAGACATGCCAAATCAGCCAACAAAATAATTGTAAACACACTGAAGAAAAGGCTAGAAAAAGCTAAGGGAAGATAGGCGGTTGAGCTACCCAAAGTGTTGTGGTTATACAGAATAACCGTGAAGAAATCAATGGGCGAGACACCATTTTCATTAGCATACGGCTTATAAGCAGTTATTCTGGCCGAAACAACCATTCCAATGACAAGGTACCAATTTTCTTTCGAAGAACCAAACAACTAACTTCTCAAACATGAATTAGACCTGCTTGATGAAAAGAAAGAGCTAGCCTCCATCAAGACTGCTGTGTAAAAATAGAAAATTACAAAGTAGTACAATAAAGATGTTTGGACCAGAAACTCCCAAGTAAACAGGTGGGTGCTACGCAAAGTATTCTAGAACACAAAGGATGACGGGGTAGGCAAGCTTGGGTCGAATTGGGACAACCTTTACAAGATCACCAAGATACTGAGAAATGGGGCTTATAAGCTTCAAACATAGGATCGATGGAACATAAACAAAAGCTAGAACACATTCTTTGCTTTTATATTGTTTGGGCCAAATTTCGTATTTCCTATTTTACCCTTCTAGTGGGACAGCTGGCATCATGCCACGATATTTTTCGACTAGGGTTTGCCGTCACGGCTCACCTCGTGGGTTCAACATGACGACTCGTTCCTAAGACCTACATCAGGTCCTACATCAGAAGCCCAAGCGGCTTGGACTCAATGTCTCGCATGGCCCATCTCATGGAAGGCTCAATCGCTAGGATGAACCACTTGTGAGTTACTCACTCTATGGGTCAACCCAACCCATAGGTCAGCCCACTCTACGATACATTCCGCCCCACGGGCCCGGTCCTCCTATGAGTCAGGTCACACCTTACGATACCGGTCACACTCTACGGGTCAAGTCAGCTCATGAGTTGGGGCGTCCTACTGAGTGGGTCGCTCCATGGGTACGGTCAGTTTCCATTGAGTCTCTTGACTCTCCCAGATTTGACCATATAACTTCCCATGGGAAGTTACATGACATTGAGTGCACATCATAGTCTTCAATGCTCTCATTATGGCCATCAACTTGGTAACTCCTTACAACCCAACAGTCCCCATTCAATCAATGAGACCATTGGTCTTCTCCACTCCATAAGTACCCAAAGGGGCACAACCTTTAGGGGACTCTTGGATCGATCACACAATACACTCAGACATACAACTCTTGGACTACCTTGGATCTTCTCCATCTGGTCCTCTTTCTTTCCTCTCAACTCATACTAGAGACTCTACGTCTCCCATCCTTCCAACCAAGAGCTCTCACCTGACTCTTGGGTTCCACACACCGCCGTAGTGCCAAGCCCACCTTGCCTACAACCACCGTCGCGCCATAGACTCCCGGTCACGGTAACATCTTCTTTTGTTCCTTAACATCTCTTTGATATCAACTTGCACCCACACGGGTCCTTCCTATAATATATGTACTAACTTGACCGTCGGAGTTCCTTTGGCCGGCACCCCCCCTCCCCCGGTATCAAGGACTTCACAATCATATCTGATTCTCTATCTGGCAGGTTAAACAGGTTGCCGGTGGCTCCAACATACCACAAGAAATTCAATTGTAGAAACGATCCCCTACACCCTCTAAAAATGGAAGGATTGTGGAGAAAAACATTGAAAAAAATTACAAATTGTGATAAATACTATTTTTACCCTCTAATTTTCACTTTTCAATTTTTCTAGTATGGGTAATATAGTAATTTTGTTAATAAATTTTCATCATTTTTTTGTTTTTGTTTTTCATACCAAATAATAGAAAGGATACTTATCTTCTTTCTTTTTATTTTACTAAATAACTTTAAGGAGATATACAATCCATTTTCATCCTTTAATTTTCCATATTTCATACACAATACATCATTCACCCTCTGCATCCCTTCTACCAAATGTAGCCTAAGAGTATTACAAAGAGTTTGGAGTATTTGAGGATTTGTTTGAGAAAAATATGAATGTTTCTTGCTTGTGAGTTAGTAGTTGAATCTTGGGAGAACACCTCCTTATATGAGAAAAGGAATGAGCCTTGGACTGCTACAAAATCTTGATGAGAATCTCTCTGCCCACCCCAGCCAGCCAACCTGACTTGCACATTTTGTCCATAACATTTTTCAACTCAAATCTTTCTTGACCAACAAGCTATTAACCCATGCTAACTATATTAAATATTTACAAACATTATGGGTAAGGTAAAGTGAATAAAATATTTTTAGAAATAAATCAATGCTGAAAAGTTGAAAGACAAAAACCTCACTTTTAAGACTATCAAACAAAACGTTTTTGGCTTGAGAATAATTGCACAAACAATATTAAACATACATAATAACTTTTAGAAAAAATTAAACGTGTTCATAAGTCAGTTAATGTAACTTTAAAAGCATGGGAAAGTACATGTGTTCATATTCAACTTTTTCCGGCTTTTATGTTATTTTACAACAAGTTGCATTATAAAAAGTTTAAACAAAAGTGTAAGAATAAAACTTGTAAAGCTAATATTATTTGTCTAATAAATGCAAGCACGTATTTAGGGAATCATGATTCAAACCTTAGATAAATAACAGATTTTAAGAATGGTTTGCAAATATATTTATCAAATTACTTTAAGTAAAAACAAGTTTTATCTAAAGTAAAAAGTTCAAAGGTAATTTGATAAATAATTCAAGCAAGGTTAAGACTCATTTTGTGTTTGGGAAATATATAAATATATTTGGGCATATCAAAATAAGTTTTACCAGATAGACAACAAGTTACTTTAGGTAAAATTTGAATTTAACAAGTTAAAGCGAAATAGTAACTTTGAAGTCGTAAAAGTGAAATCATGAAAAACATAAATAATTTTAGTTTTTCAACTTCTTTTTGTGATCATCAAAACACAAGAATGTTTAGGATTGAAACCTTGAATCAACATACCTGTTTGAGAATGCGTTGCAGTGTTCAAAAGCACTAGCAAAAGCCCAACAAATTACCAAAAAGGCATTTGGTAAATAAAAAAAAGGTACTTTAGAAGGAAACGATTGTATTTGTGCATCAAATCCCTAAAGCAACTTCAATGGTGCTTTTGTTGTGCGGTGGAAAACTGGAACAAATTTTTTATTTTTTTTTTGTAAAAAAAAAAAAAAAAAAACGTTACCTTTGT
>WUAT03380376.1:0-10311 GCA_010015005.3 Ulmus americana
CCTCATGCTTAGCCAGTACCCCTGGCTTCAAGTAATTCCACGTGGCATGTTATTCAACAAACATTGTCAACTCACATGCTACTTGTTTGTTTCTAGTTTTTGAATCGATCCCACGATTTTCATAATCGACTAGAACTACTCTCTAAGATTAGAATTTCTAAACTTAGAGAGTGGGGGACAAACTGTTGGGGGCAAAATTTCGTATTGACTATTTTACCCCTTTAATGGTACAACTTGTGCCAAGTCATTTCATAATAGGGTTCAACGTCGTGACCCATCACGTGGGTTCAACGTGATGGCCCATTCATAGGCTCTACGTCATGGCCCATCTTGGATCCTACGTCAAAGCTCATTGACATCATCATACGGATAAGTAAAAGTAGGTTTTACATTCTCCAAGGCCCATCTCATAGAAGGTCCATCCGTTAAGCTGGGCCACTTATGAGCTGCCCACTCTATGGGTCAACCTATTCTACGGTACACCCTGCCCCACGGGCCCAAGTCATCCTACGAGTTGGGTCACACCCTACAGGTCGAGTCAGTCCATAGGTTTGGGCATCCTACCGTGCGAATCGCTCCATGGGTACGGTTATTTGTCTCTTTACCTTCTAGATCATACTATATAACTCCCCTTGGGGGTTATATGGCATTGAGTACACATTTGATGACTATCAATGCTCCATTATGGCCATCATATTGTAACTCCTCATATGCTACTCAATTGAGAGCCTAAGAGTTAGCCCCTAATAATGGGCGTAACGGTAGATCGCCTTGATTACTCCATTATTAGCCCATTTGTCTCCTCCTTCTAATAAATACTCAAAGACACACAATCTTTGGGGCTTTTCTTCGTCCTCTTTTAGACTCTTCATATCCTTTCTCCAACCAAGGTCTCTCTTGCTTGAGACTCTTGGGTTCCCCTCACACCGCTGTATTGCCAAACTCGTCTTACATACTGCCACTACCACGCCCAGTTCTCCTGGTCACAGTCAAACAAGTTGCCGGTGGCTCCATCAACACAAGAAATTCAATTGTAGATTCCTACTGTCTACAATTTGGCGCCTACCGTGGGGCCTCGATAATTCATCTTCTACAACTAACCTTCCTCCATGGTAGAGAGTTCAGAAACTCCTCCATCTTCTTTAAATCTTGTGGCCCACATCACTGTGCACACCGCTTAGGTCCAAGAGAATGCCAATCGCTTCATGGCTTTCAAGGACAAGAATGTGACTCTACGTCGCGAGAATCGCAATCTCTTGGAACAGTTCTCTACTATTGAGACTACCCCTCAACATCCTCATGATCAGTGGTTCCATGTCCTGGTTCCTCACATGCAACCACTGGTAACCCCAGAAACTGGGAGCTCTTCGTCACAGCCTCCTTAATTTCAGCCTACGGTTACAGCTGACTCTACGCCGTTTATCACTAGTTTCGCTATCGACATGGATTTGTCACATGCCATGTCTACTAGGCTAAATGCGTTGCATGCTATGCCTAATCCTATTTCGTAGTCAGCCATTCCACCAACATATCAGCCTGTGTCCAGACATGACGTTCAGGCTCTAATCTACACCACGCTTATGATGATGCCTAGTTCTATTTACTAGCCTCTACCTCCATTTTCCAGTTTCATCAACCCATCGCTACATGCTACACCAAGCGTTAGAACCACACCTCCACTCACTAGTAGTTTGGGCCTCTACTCTTTTGCTAAAATGCCCATGGAGCTCACCATAGCAAAGAAGTTGGCTAAGATGGAGACCATGATTCAATGGATCCCTGGGGTCCCAACTCCACTTAGAAAGAGTCTATTAGACAGCTATGTGGACTCACCATTCATAGACTTCATTGCATTGGTCAAGATGCCCAAGAAATTCCACTTCCCCAACATGAAGTTGTATGATGGCACTACTGATCCCACATATCACATCGCGTCCTACAAACAACATATGTTCACAGCCGCCATACCATGCGAGCAGCGTTAGGCTTGCATGTGTAAGAGTTTCAGCTCCAGTTTACAGGGTTCATCCCTCCAATAGTACACAAACCTACCAAATAACTCCATCTCCTCATTTGCTCAGCTCACAGACACCTTTGTAGAGTAGTTTGCGAGTAGCAAAAAACTAGAGAAGTTCTCTGGGGACCTCTATTGCATTCACCAACACCGTGGAGAAACACTGTGGGACTATGTTAGATGCTTCAACCAGGAGAAGGTCTCCATTCCATTTTACAACCAAGAGACCTCAGTTGACGCTTTCTGGAAGGGACTTCCCTGACGGAAAGCTCTATAAAGACCTCACCAAACTGTTGAAGCAAAAATTTGGTCAACGGTCAACTATTTGTTATGTAGTCAGTTCTCCAGCAAAGTAGGATGACGTGGCATCGAGTCAGGTCCATCTAGGAAGGGATGATGGTGTCGCGATGGATGTGACAGTGTCAGAGCTGGAGAGTTGTCTGAAGATTGTGATATGCAAGATAGAAAATAGTCAAAGGTTAGGGGAGTTGTTCCCCTGATTACTCTTCGATACTTAAGTCATAGAGTGAGTAAGTAATCCAATAGAGAAAAATCTTGGGTTTGATTTCACCTACCTTTGAAAAGTGAGAATGCAGGTATTTATAGAATACTTGATGAAAGAAGAAAGAGCCATTTTCACAGAGAAGAAACATGCTCATTCCTGGTGATGACATGTGTACATCTTGGACATGAGACAAGCATCCACGTAACGTGTGTCCTCGTAATAGCAATTACAAAGAATTCTGTAATTATGTTTGCTTAGTGTCTTGAGTTTTTTGATTGAACAATTGATGTGTTCGATTTTGTTACATCTTAGACTGGAGACATCACGTTTCAAATTGACTAAATGTTGAGAAGTACCTTGATGAACTACTTGATCCAGAAATGGAATGGCGTGCTAAGTAGTTCGTTGCGACCATGAGGTGTAAACTAGGAGAAGTATTGGGGTTGGAATTCACTAATGTAAGCGATATTAAACAAAACGCGATGACATCATGTTTGGACTACAGCTCGGCCTGTGACAGAGCTAGTCCTGCATGTAAAGGAGCTTAGCTTGACCAAGAGTCCCGTATTCCATCTTATCTAGTCCAGCTTGGGATGCCCACATGTTGGCCTCTACAGCTCATCCTTGTCTGCATGGAGTAGCTCGGCATGGGACACTAGCAAGTCTACTCGACTTAGGATGCCCACATGTCTTGGCAGCTTGGTCTCGCCCCCAAGTCACGAAAGAAAGGGCTTGGATGCGTGTAGCTTGGTAGGAAAAGCTCAGCCCTTCGCCTCTCCCACGTGCTCTCAGCGTACCTCGTTTGTCCCATGTGCGCGCGTTTGTATTCGTACCATTCACCTCGCCTGCAACATTGGTCGCCCAGATGTGCTCCTCAGCCTATCTCACGGAGCTCAGCAACTCCCTGCTCTTATGTAACTCAGCAGCATCCCTTCACGCCCAACTCATCCATGCAACTCCATCAGGGGCCTTGCACACCCAGCTCCGCCATGGGCCGAGCTTGCACACTTGTGGTGCCCAGCCCCTTGATCATTCATGCTTGAAGGTAACTGAGCTGCCCTGTGTGCGAGCCATCTTCCGAACTTAGTCAGGGACAACCTTTGCGGTGCAGACTTCATGTTTTAGCACTCGCCAATTCTGAAACTATACATGGATGACCTCATCGTCATCGTGTCATACACAAATTATTTTGAGAGATGCCACACCTCAATTTCTCACTAAATCTGGAAAGGAGAACTAATAATAGCTCTAGTTCGACATTAAGACAAACTACCACGATCGATCGATTGTGGCCACAGTCGAAGCCTTAAAATTTCAACTTGGCAAGAATGGCTACCAACTCTCTACTGACTTAGTTCACGTGTCAACATCGTGATGACACAGACGCCTTGGAATATTTTTTAATTATAAGAAGCATTTTGATACTACAATCCTAATTGAAATCCACTAATTATGTTTACCCAAAACATTGTATGATCAGATTTGAGGGCAAGTAAAAGCTTGATAAAAACCTAAGAAATGAATAGTGTGATAAAAACCTAAAATGGAGCCCAAAAATGACTTTGGACTAATTACCTCCAATCTTGAGCGTTTAATTTTTCCAAAAATAAATAATTCTAAACATTAAATATAGAGTGCTATTTGACATAGTATTTTGCTTGTTTTCTTTCTTTCTTTCTTTCTTTTTTTTTTTGGGTATTCCTGTTTGTTTTCAATTACTTGTTGGGAAGAAGTCCAAGGAAATAAAATCCAAGTACTTTGATACTTTGTCAAATTACATGTTAATAAAATGATATTTTCCCAAAATAGAATTGGATCAGAAAATAAAATTTGCACAGTTAATCATTTTCTTGCATTAGCTTTAATTCAATAATAAAAGATAATAACTTGCACCACATTGTGTAATTGATTCTTGAAGTACCATTTGATCCCCATTCTAATGGTTAGAGAAGAGCAATTAGTGTTCTAACCAGGTATATAAAAAAGATTGGACAAATTCAGTACAACAAACCAGAACTTTGAACTGATCCGTTTTAAGTCCTGATTCTTCACTGTATCAAACAGCTTCTTCAGAACAAGCTAAACATAGACTTGTTCAAAAGAACCTAATGCTTGTGCTTATATACACTTTGTTGCTGATCAGATCTCGCCATCCCAGAGTTCTTCAAGCGTCCTGTAGACTCCATAAGTCTCGTGGACAAAAATGGCGCATTTAGTTATCTTTTCCTGCAACCCATTAATGATCTAGTAAGAAACACACAGTATCCCAATTCACAGTATCCCAATTCAAAGTTGAGATAAATGTGCTTCATCATGAGTTATTCAATTAAAAATACACAACACAAAGTTGACTAATACCAGTTTATCGCTAAACCAATTTCACAAAGATTTTGATCCATATGCCAACCATCACTAATATACCCCTACCAAAGAAACGAGAGGGAGAGAACAAAAGGAAGCTACTCACCTGCTCAATCTCAGAAAACATTGCCAACAAGTCTTCCGGTATGGACCAGTCAAACACATCAAAGTTTTCCTTTATCTTAGCCTCCCTCGAGCTCTTAGGAAGTATGCTGTGACCCATTTGCAGGCCCCAACGAAGAGCCACTTGTGCAGGAGTCTTGCCCAGTTTCTCTGCTACAAAAGTTATAACTGGAATATTAAAAATCCGAGTCCTGGCCAGCGGCATATATCCCTGAAATGACATAATAAATAACCCTTTTGTTCAAAAAAAAAACTAGTGATTTCTTTGACATAATGGCAAGATTACAATCAATCTTTGTATCATTAATCAAACTCACAGATAAGTGAACTCCCTTCGATTTACAGTAAGCATGTAGCTTTGTCTGCTGCCATGAAGGATGGCATTCCACCTGATTAACAGCAGGCCGAACACGAGCCACCTCCAGCAGATCTTCAAGCTTCTTCAAAGAGAAATTACTTACTCCAATAGCCCTAACCAATCCAGAATCATAGAGCGCCTCCATTGCTTTCCATGTATTGGGTATGTTGGGTTGTGTAAGATGTTCTTGACTAAAACTACCTGAACCTTTCTTAATGCTAACTGGCCAGTGGATCTAATTAAACAAATATGAAATTCATTAGCAGATGAACAACTAAAACAATTATCTTTTAAGTTCAGAAGCATATCAACAAAATGAAGAACAAAACCCAACTTTGTCTACTAATAAAGATCTAGCTTTAGAGTGGTTTACCAGATAGAGATCAAGATAATCGAGTTGCAATTCTTGTAATGTTTTGTGAAGGGCCTTCGGTACGTCTTCTGGCTCATGATCAGAACACCTAAAAAATTATGGATTAGGTCTGAAATTTTAGTTAAACTTCCCAATTTGATAATTTCAGTTTACGGTTGAGAAAAAATAAAATAAAATAAAACATATGGTTAATTTCCAACTTTTGCAGAAACCAATCAAACAAACCAGAGCTTTGAGGTGATCCACAAGTCCTCACGTTTCACAACACCATCATCAAACAGCTTCTTCAAAACAACACCAATCTAAACCAATCAGGAAAATTAAACCAGATTAAACTCAATTTCAACGAATTGGTAGTTCTAAATTGCCTCCATTAGAAAACTATGGAAATTCACCTCCTTTTGGTTTTCGTACAACTGAGCATTATCAATATGGCGATAACCCATCTGAAATTGGCACAGAGCGATCAATTTCAAGTGATAAAGCTAAAAGATTATGAGAAAATCATACCTTAACGGCGGTGGAAATGGCGTCGATGCAAGAAAGATCGATTTTGTAGGTTCCCAATCCAATCGAAGGCATTTTGGTTCCATTGTTCAACTCAAAGAATCGAATAGCTTCCATTGATCCGTGAAAGAGAATAAAGGAGGAAAATGTGTGACTAAAACTGTTGGTTGGTCAACGTCTTTTTTTAATTTTTTTGGTAAACGCCTAAACGGTCAATGAGTCAGTGCAAAGAACGATAAGCGTTTGCTCTGTCATGGAAGGAGCCGTTGGAGGTCACGAACTTTTTCACATTTTGAGTGGATTGCATGTTCAGATTATAATTTGAATAGTATGTTCAATTTGTGAATCACACTAATTCAATTATTATAATGTTTTTTTTTTTTTTTTGGGAAGATGTAAAAATGAGAAAAATAATTGAGAGAGGACAATAGTTATGACGGTAACTGTAATAGTAATAACAATTATAATAGAAATAATATTAGTAAAAGTAACGGTAAAAGTAATTATAATGATAATAGTAACAGTATTAGTAATAGTAACCGTAATGGTACTAGTATCGGTAATTATAAAGGCAATGGTAACAGTAACGATAACAGTAACAGCACTGGTAACGATAATTGTAACAATAACAACAATAATAATAGTAACGGTCTTGGTAACAATAATGATAATAGTAATCGTAACGATAACGATATTAATGACGGTAATTATAATAATAATATTAATGGTAATAGTAATGGTAACAGTAAAAGAATTAGTAACAGTAACAATAATAGTAAATAGTAATAGTAATGGTAACGATATTACTAACTGTAATGATAATAGTAATAATAATAGAACTGTAACAATATTAGTATCATTAACGGTATTAATAAGGGTAATTATAATGACAATACTAATGGTACCAATAATGATAATGGTAATAGTAATGATAATTATAAGGGTAATAATAATAGTAACGGTAATGGTAATGGAATTCGTAACAGTAATAATATTCGAAATGATAACATTAACGGTGATAGTAATAGTAATTGTAACAATAATAGTAACGGTAACTAATATTAGAATATAATGTGTCACTTTCAAAATAACTTAAAAGAGTTGATTTGGCAAAACAACAATGCTTAAGGTAGTGAGACTAAATTATCATTTTTACTTGCACCGTTTTATCATGTCTTGTAAGGTTTTGAGTAGTGGAATTAAATCATCACTTTCACGTGCAATGTTTTATCATATTCATAATAAACATTTGAACGAAAAATTTGTCTCTCGGACTATTTCATTTTCAACGTTATTCTTATCTTGAAACTATTTATTTCTTAATTCACAAGTTTTTCTTTACTTGCAATTTTTAATCAACATACAAATTTAAGATTTCAATATGTAATATTAAATATTTTTAATTTTAAATACTTTTTTTAAATAAGAAAACCAAGAAAAACAAATTTTGTCCAAATCGCCAAAAGAATAATATCTCACCTTATTACCATGTTTTTCATATTTGAATCATGATTCAGATCATGAAACAAATATAATTTTAGCATGTTCAAATACAATATTTGAATCACCAAAATATAAATTATGTTCAAATTACTAATATCATACTCAAATCGCAAAACGAACATATCCTAATTTGTATTGGTAATTTTGTTTTTTAATACAAATTGTAATCCATCGAAAACAATAATTTGTTATCCCATTATTAAAATAAAAAATATATATGAATTTAACTTAGCAGTTAAGTATAAAATTAAATACATTGTGTTAATGAAAATTATGTATGGGTTTAAATTGAGAGCACATGTATATTACAAATAATTTTTAAATTGGGAAAAGAATATTTATATCCCTTAAATTTTCATTGACACTCCCAACAAAGATTATTCTAGAGGGAGGCTATGCCTTTTCTCTAGAATTGTGAGAGTTGTTTAGGTTCTAAAAGGAAGAAAGAGATTGTAGCCGACCAGGACACGGCCAGCACTCCAGTGTCGCGGATGTCATCTTGGCCGACGGGATCACATGTTCTTGGGGGTTACAAAGGGGTGTGAGACGGTGGAGATTAGAGTTTGCGAGAGGGGAGTAGAATGTCAGATCTGTCGGGCTCATTGCATCTATGATTGCCAAAAGGGGTGAAGTCGAGTCATGATTTTTCTCCAGAACTAGGGTGACCATGAGGGAAGGAAAATGCTTGAATTTGGCAGGGTATGATAGGTAGAGATCTCTGGATTTTTTGGTTTCGGTCAGAGGGGTCAACTTGGGTGTGAGGTTCTCAATATTACCCTCAAAATAGAAAAATAAAGTTTGACCCTAATGTTATATTTATATCGATTTTTTTTTTAATTTTTTATCTTACATACAATTTTTATGTGGGCGTTATAGTATTTTTATTTTCAAACTAATAAAGTTTGATGAAACTAAAGTTAAAGGGGGTGTTGATGATAATAGTTTTGATCTACGGAGTTGTCAATGTTATTTTACCAAAATGATTGGGGTGTAAAGAGCTTTTTTTCTTTTAAATTTAGAAAAGTTGTAAGTCTTATTGATATACAACTTTAAAGTAGCTTGGATTGTAGATTAAAAATTTATTAATGACATGTCCTGCAATATTATAAGGAAATATATTACTAAGTATCACTAATTGGTGGAATGGGTCCAAAATTAGCTATCACGTTTTTCAAATGTACCAAATAGGTCATTATCGTGAACAATACTAGCAAGTTACAATTAATTGGTGGAGTCAGTCCCAAACTAACCATATCTTGTTCTGAATGCACCAAGTTGATCATTATTGTAAAAAAAATATTAAAATTCATTTTTGAGTTATTTTTAACAAAGTTTTTTAGTTTCTATTTTAATTTAAATGTTTAGGGTTAGAGCTAGGGTTTATAGTTTAGGGTCTAGGGTCATTTAGGGTAAGGGTTAAGGTTTATGGGTTTAGGGTCTAGGGTTTAGGGTCTAGGGTCTAGGCTCATTTAGGGTTTAAAGTTAAGGTTAACATTTAGGGTCATTTAAGGTTTAGATAATAGAGTTTAGGTTTATGGTTTAGGGTCTAGTGTCATTTAGGGCTCATGCTAATTACAACAACAACAACAAAAAAGGCATTTGGATCACAGTTGAAACTTACGATGAATAAGATGTTGCAACATTTTCGCAACCGTTGTATGATCCACTATTATTAAGAGTCTTGAGTATTTTATAACATTGTTTAACCGTGATGCAGATCCATTGATAAGACATTTTTATTAAGTACTTTTAGCTTATCTTTTTGTTATATTTTAGAGTATTTATTATTAGTTTTTTTGTAGATTAGGAGTTAAATGACCAATTATGCAAAAAGGAAGCATTTACGGATGAAAATATGAAGTTCTAGGCGATTAAGGACATTTCAGTACGAGTTGGGATGAAGATGGTCGATCACAGCACAAAGACGGACAAAAATAAGACTAAGGCTGGAGCTGGGGCACCACCTATGATCCTATCCTAATACACAAAATATGTTTTTGGCCGCCAGGTTACCAGTTGCGAAACAGTTTTTCCAAATTTCATCTTTTAGGGTTTCTCGACCCAAAATTAAGAGTTAAACATATAATTCTCATCCCAAATTTACCCTTAATGATCCCTTAGTATAAATAGGTCACTTTAGTTTTATTTTAGGAGTTTTTTGAAAGGAGCTTTTGCAAGACAATTTGGAGATCTAGGACAAGGAGATTCAAGGAGCTTGCAGAAATTGATAACTTTTTCATCTCTCTTTCTCTTTTCCATGTTTTGTTTTAGTTTAGTTATGAACTAAACCCTTTGTGTTAGGACTAAGATATAACTATATCTTTTGAACCCTAATCTTATTTATTCAATTCAATTCAATTCAATTTTTCTTTCATCTTGGCCAGTTAATAATTGAACTTTGCCTTACTGATAAATCGAGAGGGAAAATATAAGAACCTAGTTTAATTAACATCGGTGATTAAGTATATAATATGGGAGTTGTGAAAACCTGAAATATCCTTGTATTGTAAATGCGAATTAATTCGAAATTAATGCGACAATTAAGGATATTTTACCCTTGCTTTCAA
>WUAT03380487.1:0-10311 GCA_010015005.3 Ulmus americana
TTATTTATAGTTATTATTTCAGATTGATTAGTTTATTTAATTAGATTTTTTTTTTCTTTTGTAGTAATATTTAATTAAATAGGATAATACTGATCACATGTGATCTGATTTAGGATTTTCTTATTTAATATCTTTATGTAAAATATTTAATTAAGAGAACAAATATACGGCTCTGAGAAAAATATTTTCTCAGGGTAAGAGAGACAAGTGAGGCAGAGAAAGGACTACTAGATCTAGAGATGGTTTTATCTGAGAATTGCTTGGTGTGCCTTGGAGTTTCCATTGAAAGTGTGCCCACGCTCACTTTGGTTAGTGGCTTGAGGATAGCAGAGAAGACCAGTTAATTAATGATCTTCTTGAAGTTATTCTACGCTACAAGAGGTATTGATTTCTGATTTGATTTATTGTTCTTAACAATTTGAATTTTAAATCTTTCTGTTTTATGTTTAAAATAATTTTTTTTAAAAATCTATTATTTTGCTGTGACTGTTTTTTCCAACACTGATTAACCAAGCTAATCACAGGAAAGGAAACCCCAATAATATATAAATAGAAGGTCTTCCTTCTATTTAAAAGAGCGATGTTATTCTTCAGAAAATACACACCAATTGATGCCTTCTTTCTACTATTCCAACAATTCCTTGTACTTGTTCTCTAAGTAGAAGCCTATACTCGAGGGGGATTAGGAACGAAAAAGGCAACAAGCACCTTGGACTTACTTTTTGAATTGGCTAATGGACGGACTAGTTGCTTTTCATTATTTAAGTCTTTTGCAGATTTCTCTAATTGGACCAATTCGATATCAATATTTGCTTTTCATCATTCAAGTCTTTTGTAGATTTCTCTAATTGGACCAATTTGGTATCAATATTAGTTATTTTACTGTTAAAATTAAAATTGTAATTAGAATTGAATTAGAATTAAAATTATAATTAGAATTGAATTAGAATTATAATTAGAATTAATATTTTACTGTTTAAATTAGAATTATAATTAGAATTTTGAAAACTCTAATTAAATGAATTTTGATTATTTAATTATTCAAATATTTTAACTTAAAATTTGAATTTATTACTTAACAAACACAGAGTAATTCAAATCTTAAAATTCAAAACTCAAATGTTAAAATAAAAATTGTTGTCATGTATGTTGTATCCCATAAGAATATATGATTGTCAAATCTCGGTTTACTGATTCTACTCAATAATTAGGCTTGGATTATCATTACAAGAAACTCTAGGGTTTATGTTAGTTTGAATTTTAGTCCTAATGGTTTAAATTGATTTAATTGACTGTAAATAAGGCTACATGTTGCTTTCTTTTTTTCTTCTTGCAGCTTCGCATCTTTTGTTGATTGTGAATTCAAGTCTATTTGTTGCACCTTGGACTCTCGATTACTTGCTAGTTTAGGTCAATTTAATATTATTTTATTTTATTTTTTTGGTTAGTAGCGCGAACAAATTTAGTCTGGTGAAACAATGTGGTCTAGCGATTTCAATCAAACTAACGTGATCTACTTTGTGTGCTCAATAAATATACAAGATGTGTATTTTGATGATTAGTCTATTCGGCTTATACTTAATTAATTATCAATTTAACACATTGTTTGGTCTCTCTGACCAAAAGTCTAATATAAACTAAAAGCAGAGTTGATTAAGAGTTTATAACGACATAAGTTACTCGTCTTAATAAGTTGACCTTTTGAGACAGAATCTTAAGTCTCTATAAGTGATATCAGAATCATACTCCAAATTTAGTCATGTAGATGGATTCTCTAAATACTACCAAATCGAATGAAGGTAATGCATGGGTTCTAATCGAAAATCGCAATGATAGAAATTCTGTAAATTGTGAGCTCTCGAAGTGCACGGTGGTGTAGGACTGTGGATCTATAGTAACACGATGGATAATCTTGAAAGTGTGCAATAAGAAGAAAAAAAATCATGTAACACTTTGTTCGAATAGAAGATTATTGAGTATGTGCGCGACTAAAAGTCACACATAAATTAAAAGTGAGATTGATTATAAATTTATAAGGACATAGATTATTTATCTCATTAATCTTTTGAAATTAAACCTTCATACCTCCATGGATAAATCAAGAAATTAAGTTATTAATATTGATGTCTATGACTAAAGAAAATCCCTTTGATCATGGAAAAACTATTAGAATATCATTGTTTTCTTTAGGTTAATTTCGAATCATATGCAAACAAACAAATGTGGGCAAAGCTACATGAAACATGAGATTCCAATTTACTTATTATTAGAAGCTTCCCTTTGAAGGAAGAATGATGATGAATTTGTCGTGAATATATTGATATGAAAAACGAAATCATCATTCATCACCACAAATTAAATAGTGGCTTGCGTCATTTCGCAGTAGTTGACTATTTCAGGTAATTATTTTTTGTTTTATTTCCATCGAAATTCTATTTTCAGAATTAATTTCAATTTTTTTTATTTTAATTTATGCTCATAATGTGATTAGTCAATTAATTGTAGGGAAATTTTCAGTTGTTACTATGTAGTTTGAGTTTTTTCCAAAAGTACCCTCATTTTTCAATTTTCCTAAATATACTCTTGAAGTTAGATTTACATACATATAGAACCCTAAATCAAAATAAATAACTAAAATACCCTTATTATACATGTTTTTCCATTTAAAATATATACTAAATTAATTAAATAAATAAATAAAACAGTGAACCCAAACTTCATTTATTATTTTTAATTATTTTTTAAATTATTTTCTTTATTATTAAAGAGTATTATTGGAAACTCAACTTCGATGATATTTTTTGAGTTTATTAAAAAACGAGAATACTTTTTGGAATAAACACAAACTATAAGGTACTAAAATAAAAATTTCCTTTATTCTTTATTAATTGGATTTGAAGATGATCATGTCATATAAAATTTTAAGAAAATATTATATCTTCAGTTTATGAGATTTTTCATATTTTGATAAAGGTCAACTCAAATCAACCAAGACTTTTAGTTTGTTTATCAAAAAAAAAAAAAAAAAACTTGGTCTGATACAATGTGAGTTGAACTTGTATCAAGTCTTAAATTGTTTCCAGTTGATCTTGATATAAACATGCTTAAATTAGCTATGCAAATATGTCACAAGTGATTCTTTTCATGTGTTCTTTAATAATTGTTTTAGGAAAATTTGATAAAATATATCTCTTGAAGAAGTTTTCAAGGTTTTTTGTACTTATATTTTTTTATAAGTAGAAATATATTGTCTTGATTGGTGAATGCAACTTATTCACAGCGTGAAGTATGTGTCACAATGTTGTTAAAAAAACTTTAAGTACTTCTTATCAGAAAACGCACTTTACAAATAAATAAATAAAACATGTTCGTCCAAAAGGTAAATGTTTAAAAATTAAAAAAGGAGGGGTACAAAAACTTAATTGACCTCCCTTAAAATAAAACCTTATATATCAAAACTTTTTAATTATTATATATAAAACAAATTAATATTTTTTGTAATTATTAATATAAAAATATAACATAATAATATGTAAGATTTTATTAAAAAAACACTACACAATTTTTTTATTAATTATTTTTCTAAAGAAAACCAACCGCACGTCTTTTCTCAAGGACTTTTCATAACACTTGCAATAGCACTTGAAATGTAAAATGTCATCCCCAAAATAATTCCATGCCCATGGGGTGGGTTCATAATAAAGGACACATTAGCATCCACTCTCCTAATTGTAGGTCCAAAGTCAATGATATCCTCCATGCACAAAATAATATATATTTTCTTTAATAATCAATGTTAGCCTTTATATAGATTAGGGATAACTAAGATTTCTGATCAATTATTTTATTATATAAACACAAAATCAAAGTTTCTTGCCCATAATTGATAATAATGGTGATGCAATTGAAAAGGACCTACCGTTCACACACACAAATATATATAATCACCAGTCACACACACAAATACATATATATATATAGGGAGAGAGAGAGAGAGAGAGAGGTGCTGTTTTTGTCCTATTGGGATGCCTGGTGATGAATAGTATAATCCTTCAAAAAGAATTATATATATTGCTATTTGTCAGGCCACCAAGCTCATTGGCTATGCAGGCTAAGCTAAACATGCCTAATTTGGAACCGTCCAAAAAAAATTGTAAATATTTTATAGGTTTTTTAATATAAATAGTCCCAAAAGTATGCAAAAAGTTATACTTTGATCCTGATCCTTTAAAAATTACAAATTTAGTCGTCCAACTTTTGTGCTCATTGCAATGTTGGTATTTTCCGTCAATGGACCAAAACGATGTTACTGGGCGACGTGTGTTATTGTCTCATTGCGATGCACTAATAAGAATTTTAAAAATTAAAAAAAAAAATTTTTTTTTTTCTTTTTTTCTTTCTCTCCCTCTCTTTCTTTCTATTTCTTCTTTCTTTTTCTTTCTCACTCTACCAAGTGTTATTTCGTTTAGATTAAACTAAGTTTTTTCTTGGTTTTTGCCAAAATCACATAAAATTGCAATTTTTATGCTCAAGTTTACTTTCCAACTGAGGAATAATTTTTGATCAGGTTATTTAAAAATCCCACATCGAACTTTCATTTGGGTATTATATTTTTCAAGCCCATACAGTTTTTAAGTTCAAATTTGAGGAAGAAAATGATCGGAATAATAATCCGGGGAATTGTTTTGGAAAGAAAAATGTAATCACTTTGTGGGCACAACAAAATCAAATGTAGAATTTAGGGATACAAAATCTTTTTTTTTTCTTTCTCTTTGATAGCTGTATAAGTTTAATGATCTCTTGATCACTCCTTATGAAGACAAGGAGATGAACAAAGGGTTGGAAGGAAATTTCCCAAAACAAGCCGGCTCGAATAATAAAACTACCAATTTTGAGGGTGAAATAAAGCTTGACTCACAAGTCACAAGAAGGATTGAGGTATAGATGAAATAACATAAACAACTATTTTTAGGAGAGTTAAAGGAAGAAGAATGTGAGCTTCTAATCACGAGTCAACAAACCTTTGGTAGAAAATTGGTATAAATTTGATCAAGGTGGCTTATTGGATCAATCTTATGATAGTTCACAGTGGTTCAATTTCTATCAACCTATATGTTCATGAACGTAAACGGAATAAAAGAATGGAATTCATACATATATACAACTAGATATTAGATGCATCTAACAAATTCTTGTTGGCAAGAGAAGAGGAAAAAAAAAATTCAATTTCTTTTCTCATTTTGTTGCAAATTATTTTTGTTACTTTTTTCTATATTGCTAATTTGGAGATTCATATGTTATTATTTGTTAATTTGGTTTTTGGGTTTGGGTCTTATCTTAAGATTTTGATTGGAAAAAAAAAAAAAAAGAAGAATAAATATAGTAGAGAGAGAAACATAGAAAAGAAAAATATATTTTTTAATTTAAAGAATTTATTGGTTAGCAAAAAGGACTATCATTATGACAAAAACAAAATTTTGATGATTGAATTTATAATTTTTAAAGAGTCAGGACTAGATTTCAATTTCTCACATATTTTGAGACCATTTATGCTAAAATAAAAAGAAAAGCCTATTTTATAATACTAATAATGATAAGTATGAAAGCCACATGTATATACTATAAAGTTCAATCTTAGTTGTTATTGTAAAAGTGTTGTTTGGCTTTCCAAAGGGATGGGGACAAAGTGGCCCATCAAAACAGCACAATTTGAATTGACTTTCCCCATCATGCTGGTCACCCTCATGTCACTTTTAATACATTATATTTTATATAAAGGAAAATTACATCTTATACCCTCTAATTGCAAGAAATTTCAAAAACTACCTCATTATTTGAAAAAGATATTTTGATACCCTAAGATAACCACTATTTCAGAAAATACCAAAATTATCCTTCAATCTTTAAATAAAACTAATTTTATAAAATAAAAACAAAACAAAACCCCAAAATCAAAATCAAAACTAAAGCCAAACAATAACCAAAATGCATCACCCTCTCCAGCGTCTACTTGTGTTAACTGACGCCTCACCGCCGACCACTCAATTCTTTAAAGAAATAGAGTACAACAATGCTTGTCATTGCAAGCTTGCTTCATCGATTATTGAGATTGTTTGATGAATTGAGATTGGAGAAACAAAGGATGACACAATTATTTTCCCTTAAAAACTACAAAGAAAACCAAAAACCTCTCAAATCCCTTCAATTATTCCCCCTCTAAAAGCATCAATAAAGCTTCTCGACCTGTCTCAAGAACTCAGTTCCCAACCAGTTCCCACAATCTGATGATTTGACTTCGTAGTGATATCGAATGACAAGGAAATACAAAACAAAGACCCATGTCTAGGTTTGCTCATAACAAAAATCCACATTTGATTTGGATTTTGTGGGTTTGAGATTTTGTTATTTTGGGATTTATGGTGTGGGTTGACGGGGTGTAGATCGGCAGGTCTGGGCCGACGACGGAAGAAAAGGGTGGTAGAGGGGAGGGAGAGGCGACAGGGAAGATGAGGGATTAATGAAGTTTTGTTATGTAAGTTTTTTTATATTTTTAATAATTTTATTTCTAAAAAAAAATTATTTAAAAAGTTGAGGGTAATTTGAAATTTTAGAAAAATTGATCATTTGAGGGTATCACTGTGTAATTAGGTAAATTTAATAGGGCGACAAGATGTCTTTTTCAAACAATGAACTACTTTTTGAAACTTCGCACCAACTAGAGGTACTTAGATGTAATTTTTTCTTTTTATAAATATAAAAGAAAATTTTCAAAAAATATATATATTTGCCCATTTTCATGCGGCTTTTGTTGGTCAAACTTTGCTAGGTTTCATCACACTATTGGATGATATTTGATATATGTTTTTAATCTATTATATAAATAGCATAAGAGGTATCTTTGTAGAATTACTTATATGAACAATAATTTGACGATATTTCTAAGAGAAATATTATAGAAATTGCCATGCAATTTATGTGGCTCTAATTGAGCTATATTGGCAAGTTTGGTCATTTAAATGTGCTTTTTTAAATATGGATTTATTAAGTGTGTTAGTTTGATATATATATATATATATATATTTGAAAAGACATTGGATCCCAGAGGTTTCAATTTCTTTTTGTGTGCATAACAAAAGGAAACTTTTTTTTAGTTAATTTCAAGTATTGTTCAAAGTACTAACCGCAATAAGATGTATTTTTTAAGGAAGAAATTAGATACATTGTAAAAGGTTAGTTGTTGAGAATAGTAATTATCTATTATTTATCAATCGATTTGAAAAGTCTAAGGGCTGTTTGGTTGGTACAAACTAGTATTTTAAAAGGAATAATTACATTTTGGTACCCAGAAAAGATCTCTAATTTTTGGAAATATAAAAACAGTAGTCTCATTTAACATAAATTTCGTTTTGGTACCTCTGTCCGTGTGAAATGTCGATTTTACCCTCGTTTAAAATAAGGATTTACTTTATTAATAAAAAATTATCTAAAAAAAAAAAAACTATGAGTCTAAAAACAAACATAACCCAACGAGAAATAAATATATAAAAAAATAATAATAATAAAGTAAACATATTTACGGGTCTACTTGCATCCCTTTTCCTTTCGCCATTTTCCTTTTTTTTCCTCTTCCTTGCCACTACCACCTTCTTTTTCTTCCTCCTCACACTCCATCTTCCCCAACCCAAAAAGCTTCCCGTTTTTTATAAAATATTGTGCCCTCCCCACCCATGATCCTCACACCCTTCTGGCCTCCTAACCCCTTTAACCTCCCACCCATCCGACCGCCCAACCCCTACCACTTTGGCTCCCATCCCCAACTCGCGATTTGAACTACTGTGACAGAGGAGACGACCGCAAACAACCCACAAATGACCGGATATTACGACCCACTAACCGAATAACCACAGCGACCCACGAATTGAGGTGACCTATCGTCGCGAACTCCGTCGCGAATTCTGCAAACCCATTGTTTGATTTGGATTTCTCTTTAATTTGGATTTGTTAGATTCTCTTGTATTTCTCTAAGTTTTTGTTTAGATTTGGATTTGGATTTGGATTTGTGTGTTTGATTTGAATCAGAGTTAGATCTTGGCTTGCATAATTTGTTGGATTTTTCTGAAATCTGAGATGGAGGGTTTTATATGTTGAAGAAGATGATAAGTTTGATTAATGATATGCTTGTGTATGTTGTAGAAGACTATGAGTTTTTATTAATACTTGCGTATGTTTATAGATTTTTTAAGTTTTTTCTGAGTTTTTGTAGATTTGTTGGGTTACTAATGTTTATAATGCTATTTAGATTTTCTGAGTTTGTAGAAAAGCTTATATAATGACTAAGAAAAAAGTTTTTATTTGTTTGGGTTAGACTTAGAGAAATGCATCATGGAAGGTGATTTGATTTGGGAAAATTTTAGGTTATTTTGTAATCATCGCCGGAAAAGATGGCCGGAGGGGATGGTTGGAAGGGATGGCACAGACTAAGGTTGAAGATGATAGTTAATAATTGTCTATTTAAATTGTTAAATATAGGTTTAATTTTAATTTTTATTGTATTTAGTTTTAAAATTTTAATTTATAAATACTTTTATTAAAATAGAAAGGGTAATCTTGGGATTTTTTAAAAAATGGGTACTGTCAGGGTACCAAAATGAAATTTATGTTAAATGAAAGGGACTGTTTTTATATTTCTGAAAACCAAAGGTCTTTTCTGTATTTTTTGTTAAATGCAAGATACCAAAATGTAATTATCCCATATATATATATACATATGTCCTTTTGAGAGGTAATTAGAAGAAGGGGGAAAAAAAATGAAATTTGTATTTGTTTAGCTGAGAAGATATTAAGATATTTGTATGTCATATTTTAATTTATCATGTTTTTGAATATGTTTAAATTATGAAGCAAACATTAATTTAACCGAATTGTGATCCTATTCAAATCTTAATTTGAATAGATTGTTCAAATATGAACCAAATACTAATTTAATTTCTATCTTATCTTATTTTTTTTTTGTTCAGAGAGATGGAAAAAGAGAAGTGATTGAGAGAGAACAGTAATAGTAATGATAACAGTAATTATAACAGTAACAGTAATAATAACATTAATCGTAACGATAATAGTAACAGTAATTGTAGCAGTAATGATATTAATAACGGTAATAGTAATGATAACTATAACGGTACTGGTAACGATAACGATAATAGTAATAGTAATATAATTATAACGGTAATAGTAATGATAACGGTAACAATATTAGTAACGATAATAATAATAATAGTAATAGTAACTGTAATGGTAACAATAATGATAATAGTAACGGTAACGGAAATGATATTCGTAACGATAACTGCATTCGTAATGGAAACGGTATTTGTAATCGTAATGGTAAAGATAATGGTAATAGTAATAATAATGATAATAGTAATGGTAATAATAATAGTAATGTTAAGGGTAATAGTAGTTGTAATGGTAATACATTCATATTTTACATTTATTATACAATATTAGTTACTATTAATTCTAAAAAGATTTAAAAAAAAATAAATTATCTTGTTCAAATAGCATGTCAAATCATGATTTGAATAGTCTGTTCAAATTATGAATAAATCATTAATCTTCTTTAAATTGTGATCATGTTCAAATCACCAAATCCTGTTCAAAACATCAAATCTTGTTCAAATCATCAAATCTTATTCAAATCACTAACCAAACAAACCCAGTATATTTTATAAGCATAAATATGCCACAACCCCACTTTATCAATGTATGGGCAAAATCTGCATTGACATTCTTACCCAGTAAAAGGTCAACTAGCTCTACACTATATTATTTTTCTGGCGGGTTCTACGTCACGGCTCACTTACATGGGTTCAATGTCACAGCCAGCCTATAGCAACTCTACGCCGCGGCCCAACAATAGTGGGCTCTACAATATGACCCACGAATTCTGGCTCTATACTTTGGCTCATCCAGCTTTATGCCATGGCCCATATCGCAATTAGTTCTGTTCCTTGGCCCATATGGCTCCATGCCATGGCCCAACCACACTTGACATCATTACAAGCCCATCTCATGGGCTTACCATGTAAGCTGACCCATTCTACTAGTTGGCCCACTCTATGGGCTGGCCCATACCACGAGTGCACCCACCTTACAAAACACCCCGCTCCACTAGCCAGGTTACTTTACGGGTCGGGTCACTCTATGATATGGGCCACCCTACGGGTCGGGTTAACCCACGAACCAGGTCATCCAGCTACTGAACAGACGTAACTCCCGGATTACAACCGTTATAGTGCCTACTTAATGTCC
>WUAT03380598.1:0-10310 GCA_010015005.3 Ulmus americana
CCAAACATCTCCTGCCCAGCAAGTTCTGATAATCCATTGTGAATCACATCCAATGATTCACCTTCGATACCTACAACATGAACGTAATCTGTGAGCCGAGGCTTAGCAAATACAATGTTCTATCTCACAAAAACTCGTGCAGTCTACTTAGCAAGTTATTCAACATTGCTTATAAACTCACATCAACAATTCACAAATAGATTATAGTAGTTAAAACAATCTCATATGATGATAATAATCACACGTTAGTAAATATATGCAGGATGCTGACTCTCAACTTGTAAAACTCATTTAACTTTGGAAATGTCAATTTCTGTAAAATATTTTTCTGTTTTAAAAATGTCTTTCAAAATATAGTTTAAAATACACTTTTGGGCCCTTGTGTCCATACCCTATGTGCGCATTCGTGAGGAGTCGGGGGGAGCGACCCGGTCCGAAAACTTCTACACGATTTTTGAAACTTTAACTTTAACTTTATCCCCTTAACTAGCGGAGATTACCTCTTTCCTTTAAAAGCTGGGTACGGCACCTTTAAAATCAAAAATGCTTTTTACTTCCTTTAAAATTCTCCAATTTCAAAACTTGTCTTTGACACCAATGTGCTTAGCTTATGATTAAAAGCAAAATCTCTCGATAAAGCTCATTTGGGTAAAATTTTCAAAATTTGTGTTTCATATGTGCATATTGATTTCATACATGTATGTCTTGGATACAAAATTAATAATATGAAACACATCTCAATGCACCTATCTCATATATAACTGCATTTATCTGTATATAACCATAGAGTATCTACATATCTCAATACATTTCAAGTAGCAGATTATCACATAATCAATCCAGTCATATACAGATTTCCCGGCAAATCATCACATGAGCATGCAATCACATAGTCACAATACTTCTCATAACACAGTAGGTACATTGCACACATTTTAAAAACATTTTTAGTTCATGTTGTAGTGAGGTTGTACTTTCAGGTTTGCACAGCTATTACCAAATTTATATGCGTTCTACTGCCTTTGCTAGTGACCCTGTTTGAATGCACTCTAATGTCAGAGTGTATCCGAACACTTCATAATTCATTATAGAAATACCACAAACCCAATCTTGTAATTCTACCCCTTCTCATTGTCTAAATGAGACTTAGGTCGTTCTTGGTCATTATTGTTTTTATGGATTTCTTCCTCAATTAAATGTGTTCTCGAACTTAGGGATCGAACACCCTAATCTGGCTTTAAATTTAATAGTCGAAGTTAGTAGTTTTCGACTTTTGGGTTTGTAATTAAATTTTAGATTTTAAGGAATTAAACTTTATCCAATAAATTAGGGTTGATTTCTTGATTAATTTTTCATTATATAAATTAATCAACTTAAATCTCAAACTTCTAATTACCTAGTTAATTATCTTAAATTAATTAACTTAAATTTCAATTTCCTAATTTATTAAGTTAATTATATTTAATTAACCTAACTTAATTAGATTAATTAAGCGGCTTGATTTCATTATTGTAA
Source organism: Ulmus americana (assembly GCA_010015005.3). NCBI lineage: Eukaryota > Viridiplantae > Streptophyta > Magnoliopsida > Rosales > Ulmaceae > Ulmus > Ulmus americana. The sequence continues at coordinate 1,516 of WUAT03380598.1, forward strand.
CGACTAACTTAATTTTGACTTAATTTGCTAACTATTTAAATTTAATTCAATTTCTTTAATTAAGTTTGATCCACTAAATTAATTACGTTTAGTTAGCGCAATTAATCGCTTCTAAACTAATTGATCACTTTCTAATTAAACTATTACTAATTAGTGATTAATTGGATTTTATCATCTAGTTGTTATTTTATTAGAAATTAATTACTCTAATCAATTTCTAATAAATTTTTAAACTTGATTAACATTTACTAATATTATAATTCATTAATCCTATTATTCTATTTCCATATTGTTATTATTTAGTTTAGGGTTTTATCATTTTCTAATTTACTTATCATTAAAATTTTAGCCTATCACTAATTACCCTTAGTTCAATAATCCTTAATTATTTTGTATAAGGATTAATTTAGGCTTTATTGTTTTTATTACTTAAATTACACATTTCACTAGAATCCTTTATTTATCAAACTATTATTTACTACATGTCAACATATGTTATTATTTAGAAATAAATTTTGTTATTCATAACTACTTTACTCTATTTATTTTATTTTATACAGGTTATTTTACACTTCATTTATTTACTTATAACCATTTTTATTTATTTATTTTAATGGCCCAATGGGCCAGCCCATTACATCCTTTTATCCCCCCCTTTTTTTTATTTATTTAAAAAAAAATTAAACATTAACTAAATACATATGTTATATATATATCAACTCTACTCTACTGTTCACCTTCTTCTTCTTCACCCCTGGCTTTCGCGCGTAGGTACTCGTTGGACCACCACAGCTCCATGTGCCTCACCTCGCCAGAGTCGCCGCCATGCATACCTGTCTTCGGTCGTCGTCGCCACAGCAACTGTTGCTGCTTCTCCCGATCGCAGCGGTAACAGAGCCTTGAGACTCTTGTTTTGCTTGTGCAAGACGCCTCCTGCAGGCAAGCTTCTAGCTTCGCCGCTTTCTGCCATGCCCGAGCCACTATCTTTCACGTCGCTCACCATATGTGGTAGAGCTCGAGCCTCCCGGTGGCCCGCTACTGTTTGGTTTTACCATGGGAAGAGAGCTTCGTTTCTCCTCCGTCTTTCTCTCGGGTTATCTCTCTTTCTCCTTCTCTCCATTACATTTCTTAGTTGCTTCCTAACTCGGTCTCTCTCTCTCTTCCGCTCTATTTCTCTTTTCTGCATTGCTATTGTCCCTCAAAGCATGCACACATGGAAGCTTTTCCAAGTCAAACTTCTTGCAAGTGCAAGTCATTCGTTGTAGGTCAACTACCGCATCATAATCCCTACCTCGGATAACCAATTCATTTGTATTAATCCATGTATAGGTGCCAACATGCTGGCTTCTGCCCTAAACATCTCTCGCACTCTGATGTAAGTCTTTTCCCATCTCTCATTAAACCACTCAACCATCTTCTCCAAGATCACGTCGGGCAAAAATAGTAGGGGGTATTCTCTAGCTTTTTAAAATGTTGAGTTTAAAGCCTCAACTATATTAGTCATCATGATATTATACCTTTCACCCTTAAACATTGACATTGCCCACTTCTCAACGCCTACTTTATTCGAAAGGTAGTTGTACACATGAGGATACCTATGCTTCAATTCGAAAAATTTAGCCCTAAACTCCAACAACTTGTAAGCCTTCGTAGTCTGGTTAAAAATAGTGTTGGCGCCTTTTTTCTTAAACTGGTTCTTCAAATTCTGTCCAATGTGCCAGTAATATAGACCTAAATTGCTTGTGGAAAGACGGTTGCCACCCATTTCTGGATGCTTGGGTGTCTGTCGAAGATAAAGACCAAACAATCAGGTTCACCGATAACATCCTTAAACTAACTGATAACAGCTCCACAACTCATCACTCTCTGAATCTACAACGCCCCATGCAATGGAATAACAATTGTAGTTATTGTCCTGATAAGTTGCAACCAACAAGGTTCCCTTGCATGTGGACTTCAAAAAGGTACCATCCAAACCGATCACTCCCCGCATGCAAGAAAATCTCCTTATTGCTATGCCGAGAGCCATAAAAAAACTTGAATTTCTTATTAGCATAAGTCTTTATACGAGTGACAGTTCCCAGATTCTTCAACTTCAACATTTGACAATAGGAGGGGTGAAGTGGAAAACTATCCCCGGGCAAACCCCTAATAAGGGAGTACACATACTGCCTCGCCTTCGAACCTTTCCAATAACTCACCCCTGCCTTTAAATTTTTATGAACAAGGTTCACAAGGCCTCTAGGGGTAGGTCCTTTGAAGACACATACGTATTACGACATAAATTTCTACACAATCACCATATAAGTTGCTTGCCAGTGGTTTTTATTGCGTCCCACTAACGAACAAGTGTGAGTTCTTAGGTACTTTCAGATGATAAATAACCCGAATTCAGTAAATTAGAGCCACGTACCCGCCACTTGCAGTTCTTTTTTTATTTCACCACTTTGTACTCAAAGTTACCATGCACTACCACTTCGTAGAGCTTGGCCTGCTACTTATCCTTCTTCTCAAACATTTGGTTAATCTCTAGGTCGAACCCCTCGAGAAAGAAAGCATTTGATGATTTCACACTTACTACATTACGGGGAATCAAATTTTGAACTGCTAACAAAATGAGAGTATAGGATAAATAATTAAAGAATCAAATTGAGGGACTTGAACCCATGAAAAAAAAAAAAAAAACTTTGGGATTGCTAAATAACAGAAAAATAAATATATATAAAGCAATAGAAATATCATAGTATTTTTTAACAACTAAAAAATGATGGTTATTTGATCATTTACCTATGTGAAAAGGTAAAAGTTAATTCCATTCTTTGGCAAATATAGCCCTTTTGATCATTTCTGCGCATGTACTTGCAGTAGCATTCAAGTAATGTCCTTTGATTTCACCTATTTAAACTTGTGATTTATAAAAAGCTTCGGCACAAAACAAGATAAAAAGAAATAAGCAAAGTTCCATTGTTGAGTGAGAAATGAGAAATTCATGAAAAATTACAATCCTTGCCACGTAATAGATCCAACTCCTTCGAGCAAAGGTAAGTTTGGCATTGATCCCTCATTGGCAACCCCAGAACCCCCCTCTGGCACTTGAACCATTAATCCACACTCATCTAGTATTTTCATTTCCAAGTTATGTCTGTCCAAAAATGGATCATGTCATAGACAAGCATCAACCACATCATCGTCATTTTCTTCCTCATCTTTGATCTCTTTATCCTCATCACCTTCATCCTCCTCCTCCTCATCTTCTTCTTATTCTTCTTCCACTATCGCTTCCTTGACATATGATAATTTGTCAGCCAGTGGCTATAAGTTGTTTTTGAATTGATCATTGCTCCCTATATATCCCTCAACAACAACTCTAGGTTCCTTTGAAACCTGCAAGGTTGTATTGATTGTATGCCCCGTCTAGCCCAACAAAAATGCCTCTAGGTCTTCGTCATCCTTGACATAGCTCAGTCCTTGAGTTTGTCTATTTGTGGGACAAAAACTAAATTTTAAATTGGAATCTTCCTTATTTATCTCAAACTTGTCATAAATTCAATCATGCAACTCTCTCAATGGGATGCATTCGTCGATGACCATTAATCTAATTTCCTTCTGACCTTTCCATTGCCACAATCCACCCACTATTGTCTATCTACCTCAAACCGCAACATAAATTTTCAGACGCATCTATGTAAATTCACAAATAAAAAAGAAAAGTTGAGTTAATCAATCAAAATTCAAAGAAACAAAAAAAAAATAATAATAATAAAACTTGGCACTTGAATGTGAATAAAATTGCACAAACTCTCAATTGGAACGAATACAAAATCTCTTAAGAACAAGTCTAATAGAAAGAAAATTGAGAAAAAAAAACTCAAAATGATCTCTCTATCTCTCTCTAGAATTCTTACTAAAAATGTTTCGAATGCCAAAATTACAAAGGAAATATAATATTTATAATAAAACTCCACCGAAATTAATCCTTCGGACTTGGTCCTTCACAGAGAGTCCATCGCTAGGCGGCTTCGCAGGACATCCTTTGCTAGGTTCCTCCAGAAGAACCCTTCGTCTCGAATCCATCATAATGGACTCTTTCGAGGATATGGGCCTCCTAGCCCAAATGCCTTTAAAATCCTCATAAAATTACCCCAATACCCTTTGCCACATCACCTGTCATAATTTGCCCAACCATTTCCCCCTTTTTATCTTACGAATTTTCAAATAAAATTCAAAGATAAAACAATTGCCTCTTAGAATTCTGACGGCCACCACATGTAGAAGACCAATTGCTTCGTACACCTGCTCCAACCACTTTACGTAACACACGCATCCCAAAATCCCATTTACCGAGGAAAACCTATATCTCACTAAAACTTTACTGTATTCTTCATTTTCATTTTCTAGCCTATCTCTTTGAAAGAAGATTTTTGAAAACCCTCGTCTTCTCAAGCTTTCCTCTTTCCTAATCCACTCACCTTTCAACCTTAATGTCCATTCAAAATATGGCATCTTCTTTGACTCCTATCCCTCCCGCCATTATTAAAATACTAGATGAATGCGAGATTCCAGGGGATTGCTACTTGGAAATTCTTGATAAAAAATATAAAGGTTGGGAAGAAAAACCATCCATTCTTCCCCCCGACCCTCTGGTCGTGAGTGAACCTCACCTCTAGCTTAACTGTTTTCCCTCTCATCCCTTTTATCATTATATTTATTCTATTTACAACCTCCATTTTTTTTTTTCAAATTCCCCCAAACTCTCTTCGCCAAATAACTGGGTTTCTGTGCCTCTCCTTGATAAAAGACTTGAGATTGACTGTTGAAGATTTCCTCTACCACTTCAACAGGGTTGGCTCCAACAACACCTCCAAGTTCCCTCGTCATCATCTCACTCCGAGGAAGAACTGGGTCTGGTTCACTGGTCTTCAGAACAAAGACCATCAAAGTTCTTTACTTGCTCTCTGAGAAATGGACATCTCCCTTAATAGACTAGGAAATCTTCAGCTTGCGCAGGGGTTATAACATAGGTAAAAATTTATCATTTTTCGAAATTTTACTCTTTTAAATCCTCAATGGTCTTCTTTTGAATTTACTTCTCCTTCGCACAACTCCATCATGCTCTGACGTTCCTCCTCCCCCTGCTCCTACTCTCCCTAAGTCCCATGTTAACCTCCTTAAGATGCTTGTGGTTCCCACCAAGGTGACCGCCCTTCACATTGCGAGGTCATCAATTCTCACTCTTTATCAATTCTGGTCTGTTGCTTGCCCTTCGTTTCCCTCGTAAGGTTAGGGAATCCAATCCCTTTCATGTCCAATGGTGCAGAGCCAACAAGAGGTTCCCAAAATTGGTTGATGTTTTGGGTAAGCCTACTTCGCTAACCCAAGGGCTCAGGACTCCTCAGAAGGAGGAGTTAACAGGTCCGCTTAGCTTCCCCAGAATCCCTGATGAAGGTGAATTTAATGAAGCGGCGGACATCATTGGGGATCTTCAAAAAAATAACCTATGTTGATCCTCGAAGCTTCGCGAAGGGTTCTACTAAGGTTACGGAGGAGATCCCCAAGACAACTGCTACTAAGCCTTCAGAAGACACTCCGAAGGAATCCAAAAAGAAGGGGAAGAACTTCTTAAAAATCAAATCCTCTACGGAAAAAACCCGGGAACAAGCCCAAAATATAGAAAAGAAGTCCCTTGAAACAAAGAAAAATGATCCTTTGGAAGACCCTAAAGAATCGAAGGGCTCCTCTGCCTCTCCTTCGGAACCTCTTCCTTTGAAAAAGACAAAACCATCAGATGCCCAAAGTCCTCCCCCTGGTAATTTTCTAACTCCTTCTGTCATGTGGGTTGATCCTATATCTTTCGCTTATCCCTCTGATCTTCCAGTTACATCTGATGAGGATCGGCTCACCATATCATGCCTTATCATCGCCCCCCAAACTCCTCCGTCGATGATGGTTGATCCTTCGATAAGCTTATCATGACATTTTTAACAAATTCTTTCCTATTTGTTATCTGCTGAAAACTGGTTCTCATCCTTCGTCTTTCAAGGGAAAACTTCTGGCACACCCCCGAAGGGCAGTCTCCCGCCCAAACTCTCATCGAAGGAGAGGGCGTCCCCACTCCTACTTTTGAAGCTCTTACTCTCCAGAAAGTCTCTTCTTCATCTCCCAACCCATTGGATGACATTGCTTCTCTTCTTCGATCATCCGCAGAGAGACTTGAAGAGTTCTCAATATCTGTTGCTGTGAAGGATAGAGAAAAAGACATGTGGATCCAAGAACTTTATTCCCAATGGGTGGTGGAAAGACATAATCTCCAAGACCTCTCCCGCAAATACAACGACATTGTCATAAAGCACAATAACCAACTAGGGCGAGTTAAAGTCTTGCAGAACGAGAAAAAGAGTTGGGAAAAAAGAAAAAACTTCTCTTGCGAAGGTAATTTCAAGTAGAATCACTCCCCTTCTGATAATCAATTAATTTCTATTTGGCTTATCATGCTTGAAACTTGCAGTAATTGGTCCTCGGGGAGAATAAAAATAGCTAGTGAGAGATTGAGATTACGCAGCTAAAGTGTGAGAGAGATCATGCAGTGAAGGCGGGTCGACTTTTGGAAGTCAAAATGAATCAAGCACTATATCAAGCCAAACTCGACCAGAAGAAGAAATGCCTCCAAGTACTACCGCAAAGCCACTCGCATTTTAACTGCTTCTATGAAATCTCTGGCTGCAAAGCCTTTCACCTAGGTTGGGAGCAAGCTCTACTTGATCCTTCGCAGCAAAGCTTTTCTAGTCCGGAGGACTATGATAACTTAAACCGAGTAGAAAGCAACAATTATGATCTAGAGCACTATGCGACGAAGGAGAATCTAGGAGTTGATTTCACTGAAGAGCTCGACCAAGAAATTGAGACTCAAGGAGAGGGATCTCGTACATCTAGATATGCCCATCCTGGGCCTTCGGCGAAGAATCAAGCCGAATCCAAGCCGCCCGTCACTCCAGTCGCCAATCCTTTAGAGCTCGAATGATGTTTAAACGTTCCTTCTGGCGCAATCTCTGGCGGCGCTTTGATGATAATATAGTGATTACTTTCTCTACTCCTCTTCTAGGGTCTACAGTCTCTCCTAATATTGAGTTAATGGATCAAGTATCTACTCTGCAATCAAATGTTTTTGCTCCTGGCGACATTTCTAATTCGGCTAGTCCTTCGTAACAAGGTCAGTCATTAGAACCTAAACCAAAATAAATCTGTAATTTTTTTTCTTTTTCTTTCAAAGTTGTAAATATTTATCAAAATATTGTAACTTCCAAAGTGTTAAATCAAATTATCAAATTTATCTCGCTTTCTTTTGTGTTTTGCAAAAATAATTATTCTCTGTTATTCCTTATCTCCCATAGTTATCCCTTGCAAAGCAGGGTGGGTCAAACTCTTTGACCGTAGAGTCAAGCATTACGACCCTGACTTTAAGTCTTTATCTCGCGAGTTTTTCCTCGAAAGGAAGAAGCCAAGACCAGCCTCCCCCTAGTTTTATTTAATCCTTTCGAAGGATGAAACATTGCTATCTAGAATGCAAAGGTCCACAAGATTGGAAGAGCACTTCTTGTCAACACACAGAAGTTATTGCTTTACCGACGGGCTAGGTTGTGAAGCTTTATGGGGATCTGACCTCCGAAGATATAGGCATTTTTGGCTTTCGCCTACAAATTTTCTTGGACATTACTTAGAAGATCTCATAGATCGTCTTCTTGTAAAGTTCGTTGCAGCTTCTTCCACTCCTTCATATCATAAGAGATTTTATCCAGAGTATGGTCCTTCGGAATATGAACTATCTCCGCCTTCTCCAGAAGATCTTTCGTTTACCTTAAACAGCAATCCTGTCGACTCTCCATCATTTTTTATGTTGATGATCTGGCCTCCTCCAGAAAAGGTTCAATTTACTTTCTTTAGTTAATCTTATCATCGTCAATTCTATCTTGGCGATGAACCCGAAAAACCTAACCCTTCGTCGTGGAAAGCTCTAATTGCTGAATATTCTCATTTTCTCGAAGAAGAAGAAATTGATCATGTCTTTGGTTGGAGGTTCAACCATGAGCAATATATTCAATATAAAGAACAGAAGCGGTACTTTTGATCTAGGCATTCCTTCATAGATGCTCTCGTGTTGTATAGGAGGACAAATTGACCTCCGTCATTAACTTGGAAATAATCTAAAGCATATTCCATGTATCATGTATCATCAGTGTACTTTTTATATCATAAATTAAAAGAAATATTTATCAACTTTCCTTTATTCAAACCTTTATCCTTCACGCTTTCAAATTTTTGTTATCTGTTTTTGTTGATCACCTTCATTCGATGATCTTTGTCTTCATTCTCTGAAGATGTTACATTTGAATATCTTCCGGAGATGGACTAATCTTATCCCTAGTTTCCAAGTCTTTTTAGATATCTTTCGAAGAAGGACTAATCATGTCATCAATCTCCAAAAATATCATTTTCGTTCGCCTTCCTGAGATGGACTATTCATGTCCCCAATCTCCAAATCTTTTTAGATATCCTTCAGAAATGGATTAACCATATCACTGTTTTCGGAAGATATCTTTTTTATTCATTTTCTAGAGATGGACTTGTCAAGTCCTCAATCTCTAAATCTTTTTATATATCATTCGGAGATGGATTAACCATATTACTGTTCTCTGGAGATATTTTTTTGTTCATTTTCGCGAGATGGACTTGTCATGTCCCCAATCTCCAAAACCTTTTTAGATATCATTCGGAGATGAACTGATCAAGTCACTAATCTC
>WUAT03380709.1:0-10310 GCA_010015005.3 Ulmus americana
CTTGTAAAATATATCTAAATAGCTATATATATATATATAAATTTTTTTTTTGCACAAAACTTAGAGAATAATTTATAATTATAAAAAAAAAATATACTTTCTTTAACACTTCAAAATTATTATTGAAATCAAAATAAACAAATATAATGAATTGATAAGTTTTTCTTTTTACAAACTTTACAATTAGTTGTCAAATAATGTATTGTAACTTCATTCTAGTATGAACTTCATATCTAATATCTTATTATATGTAATTTACTTTGTAGTAATGTAAAATTTGTATATTAAATTATGTGTAAAATACTTAATTTGAATAAATATTTATGTTTTTTTTACGTTAATTGAATTAGATTGAGATTTGAAAACCCTTAATTCTATTGGATTATATTATATTTTCAGCTACTATTGGATCGGATCCAAAAATTAAAAATTCAATTGACATTAAATTGAATTGAATGTGTTAAAAATAGATTGGATTGAATTAGTTTACACCCCTACCGAGAGGGGAGGAGAGAATTTCTTTAAAAATTAAATTGCTTATCATGTGTCGATGTTTCATTCATTCATTCATAGGATAGATTTTTAGTTTGAGTATTAAAATATACAAATTTTGTTCTAACAAAAAAATAAAAATAAATATATAGCCATCCATCAAAAAATAACACTTCAATTAACGAAAAATTTAATTAAACGCATGACAAAGAAAATTTATAGATTTTTTAAGTACATTGTAATAATAAGAAGTAATATTGGAAGAAAATTATAATACTATTTGATTTGTAATTCGGTAATATTTTGAACAAAATATTTTTTTTAAAAAATTTTGTTTAGTTCAATAATCTGTACAGAATATTCTAAGTAGAATTTTTTTGTTTAATTTAATATTTTATAAAAGTAATTAGAATATTATTCTTAATAAAAAAATTTATTTGGTTTAATAATACGAAGGAATAAAAATACTATATTAAAAATTGCGAAGGTATTAGTTTCGGGTTGTGTTTTACTAAAAAATAAAGTACATAGTAGATGGGATGCGTTTGCACGCGCTTGAAGTGAGGTTAGAAAGGTACATATGAATATGATAATAAAATTTTAATCTACCTTTGGTCACCATCACCTGTGTTCACTGCAAACTTGTCCTATTATTATAGCAAAACACTTACTTGTCATCTTTTACATCTTATTTCAACTCCAAGTCCTTTTTAGCTCAGACTTAGCCCCTCCTCTCTTGACTCACTTCTTCACACTCTCTCTCTCTGTCTCTACAGTATCAAGGTCCTTGCCTTTCTCTCTCACTTGGTTTGCCTTTTCCTGAAAAGAAAACATGATGATCTGAGAGCTACCCAACTTCCCAACCTTTTTCCCTCAGAAAATCATCCACCAAATAACTGCAGTTTTCCCAGATTTTCCATCAGAAAAACAAATTTAACAAAGAGTGGAAGTGAGATTCTTTTATTCTCTTCCCAATTTTTTACCCCTTTCTTTCTCTTTCTCCTCTCCTTTCCCCCCCTCAAATCTCTCTCCCTTTCCTCTGACACAACGATATAAATGGAAACCATGCAAATGCAAAATCTAGATATCATTTTTTTTCATTAGGTTTTTTCGATCGGGTTTCCAATTTTAGCGCCTATTTTCTCAGCAGCCAAACAAGAAAACCAACCCTAAAAAGGAAGAAAATAAATCCAAACCAAGATCCCAAACACAAAAACAAGCAAAACCCAGAAACAGATCTTTGTTTTACGATTCTTCCATGGATATAGTTTCTGAACAAAACAATCCCATCTCCTACAAACCCACCATGACCAATATCAACACTTCCACTTCGATATCCATTAATACTACAACTCCCACTTCTTCTTCTACCTCCATAGCCACATCTCCACAATCTTCAAATTCAACTCCTGCAACTCCTAGCCGCTATGAGAATCAAAAGCGCCGAGATTGGAACACCTTCTGCCAATACTTGCGCAACCATCGGCCACCGCTTTCTCTTCCCATGTGCAGTGGAGCTCATGTGTTGGAGTTTCTTCGATACTTAGACCAATTTGGAAAGACCAAAGTTCACAACCAAAACTGCCCGTTTTTTGGCCTTCCAAACCCACCAGCCCCCTGCCCTTGCCCTCTTAGGCAAGCTTGGGGCAGCCTAGATGCTCTTATTGGCCGGCTTCGGGCAGCTTATGAAGAGCACGGTGGAAGGCCGGAAGCTAACCCTTTTGGAGCTAGAGCTGTGAGGCTTTATCTTCGAGAAGTTAGGGATTTCCAGGCTAAAGCTAGAGGTGTTAGCTACGAGAAGAAGAGGAAGAGGCCTAAGCCAAAGATGACCACCACAACAACTACAACGACAACTCCACAACTTCCAAATTAGCACCATCTTATGTGGGTATATATCTATATCTATCTGCTTTCTAATTTGAAGTATTGAAAAAAAAAGTTATGAGTTTTGAAAGTGGGATTTCTTCTTTTCTTTGGTTTGTGTCAGAAAAACCAAAAATTTGGTCTTTTTAGGGGAAATGGCACTGTTATAGCAAAGCCCTTAGTAGTGGGGTGAACTGTTGGGGAAACATGGTGACTGTACTTTTAAACACTACCCACTCTGCATACTAAATAGTAGATCTGTATATATGTTCTTGTTTTTCTTTAATCTCTATTCTTATGCATGTGCACTTATGTAATTGCCTTTTTAAATTAAAGTAATGAAAAATGTTGTCTTTGGGATATGATAAAGATTAAGATTAAAACCTCATTTCCTATATTGGTTAATAAAATTTTAGATATTTAGTTGTATTATTATATTGTTGTTATTCTATGTGTTTAATTTGCCCCTCTCTATTCTCTCTTTAATGATTATGGATGAGAAAGGATTGGAGAGGTGCAAGACTCACGAGACTAAGTATTTAGTAGTCAATTCTTGTTAGGTATATGTATATTAGTTTTAAAGACAATCTTATGAGATCTATAAATAGACAAAAAAGACAAAGCCTAGATTATCTTTATTTTCTATTATAGATGCCAGCTAAATGCACACATGCATGTTATAGAGTAATTAAAAACGAATGAAAGGTATGAGAGGTAATCTCTCTCTCTCCTAATCCATCTGGATGCAATAAATATCCTTTAAACATGATTAAAAGTAGTTTTCTATGGTAGGCTGTGCTGGCTTGTCCCTTGTGTGTGTATATATATATATGTATGTGCATGGGAGCTTCACTAGCCTCTTCATTTTTGACTTTCTAATTTTTAAAATTCTTAAAGAGGAGAGAGGAACAACAACAATAATATTGTTCTCACATAATAGTTGCATTTGGTCGATAATATGCATTATGTGAGTATGTTAAGAAGCTACTGATATGCTTCTCAACATAAATGAAGAAAAGAAAATATGCTTGCTAAAGTCAATTATAAATCATTAAGGAAATAGCCCTAAACATATCTTTGTTTAGGAATATTTAAGGTGTGTATGTAATATGTATTAATTAGTTATCGTAGCATTTTTTTAGTACAATGCATGAAGGTGTAGAGGTATTGTTTTTGTGTACTAAATCTCCTTCATGTTTATTTCTTTATAAATTTTAATTTTAATTTTATTTGCTAACATAAAAGGCGCCCTTGATCCTTGTGTTATAAGTGGGGAGAAGCTATTATAATTTTGCTAAGCTTTTTGGAGACAATGTGTGTGGCACATTGTATTATATATGATTTCTGCTAGTTTGGATGTGTGGGAGTTTAATTTGTGTATTTTTTTAGTTAATTACGAATGGATTATAGCATAGAATCTTAATTTGTTAATAGAATATATATAGCATATGCACGACCATTTAGCCAATTGTGATTAGCTGTCTGTTTGTTAAATCTTAGAGTTAAATATTGATAATTAGGATTTTTTGGCATAATTGTTTTCTATATAGAATTTTCAGTAGCTAGCTATATGGGGGTTAATATGCATATGTTTAAGGTGATCATGAATCCTATATATATATATATATATATATATAGACACACACACATCAAATATATGGTGCTCTCTTGAGTATTAAAAGGAGAATGCAAGTGTGATCACACCAGTAAAACATAATTTTGATCTTATATATGTATAATGTTATGCTTGAGCTTATGTCTTAGATTTTAAGTTTAAATTAAAATCTATCTTGAGTTTAAATTGCCAAGATATTAATTTTCTTTACAGTTTATTTTGAGAAGTTGAAGAGAGTTTTCTTAACTTGCATTATATTTGCTATGATTTAATTTTTCTAATTTCTTGGTTTTTTTAATGCAGTCCCAGAAATTTGATGAAGAACAAAGACAAAAGTTGAGGCGACATGTTGTATGCAAGGAACACCAATATTTGAGTACGTAGTCTATTATATATGTTTGATCAAAGTGTGTCCCGTAAAGGGATCAAAACTTGGTATGCTCACCTTTATTAAACCACCCTTATTAGTTATTAGGATTAAGAATAACTTTTTATGAACGTTAAATACTATTATTGTCTTTGTGTATATATTATTTAGGGTACAAATAAAGGTGAATTATTCAAATATTCTAGAATTTCTAAGCCTAATTTAGTTTGTCCTAAAACCTAGACTTTAGTCCAAAAATGGTCCTTAAAGTTTTCTGTCTTCTAGAATTAATCCGACCATTATGATCCAGTCAAAATTAAGTTTTAAATTAATTATAAGTTTAAATTAAAATTATTTCTCTTAACTATCTTTCTTCTTCAAGCTCGAGCTTGTGGATGCTATGGTGGATGCATGATTTTAAAAGATTAATGACTTCTGCCTTTGTAATATCGTAATATAGTAGAAATAATAACCAATATTTGACAAATGATAACAATGAAGACTAATTATGACTCAACGACATAAATTTAAGGATTGAAGTTCAGAAGTGCAAAAAAAAAAATTATTGCTGACTTGGTTTGAGTCAAATTGGAATGTGTGGATCAAAACTGAAAACAATTGCGTTTTTTTAAAAATAATTCAAGAACTTATCTCTTTAATTTAACCAACAACACCTATACAAAGATACTGAATAGTGCACTTCCAATGTTTTTGGTCTTTTAATAAAATATCCATCGAGAAGAGGACTTTATTTTTTCCATCATCTTATGAGCTCTTTGCTACAAGAAAGAGATTTGATATCCAATTTTCTAAAAGTCCAAACTCATATAGGATTGTTTACCAAAAAAAAAAAAAAAAAATTAATATAGGATTGCTTATGAATTAGTTGCAAATACTCTTAAAATGGACAAGAAAAAAAAGAAGGTGCTCCGTTTGAGATGTTCTTCTAAATTTTCTTATCATATATTGTTTTCTAAAAATTTATAAAATATTCATGTTTTTTTTATATTCTAACAATTATTATATCCTATTTTTTTTTATATTCTCACAATCTTTTACATCACTCAACATATTCAATCATTTCACACATTAATTCCCACTATTTTTTATATTATCTAACATATTCAATCATTTTACACACTAATATCCATCGTCTTTTATATTATATTATTAATATCTTCACCGCATTTTACATATAATATTATTTTTTTCATATTATTCTATTATCAAATCTTAATATTATCACCACTTTTTATATAAAATTATTATTATTATTATTATATATAATCCATTTACTTTTGGCATGAAACGTCCCTTAACTTTGCAACTAATGGCAAGCACGTCCCCTCAAACTTTTAGTAGTACAAATAGTCTTTGAACTCAGGGTTTTTGTAACTTCGTCGGTCCCTGTCGTTTTTGCTCCGTTAAAGGGTATACGCGGCACCACAAATTGGTGCCACATGGCCACTTATAAAAAAAATAAAAAATAAAATCTTTTTTTTTTTTTTAATTTAATTTTTCTTTTGCTCTTCTTTTTTTTTTTTTTTCTTTTTCCTTTTCTTTCCTTTTTCTCTTCTCATTTTCTTCAAAAACCATCAAGAAGCCTCACGTCTTCTTCTTCATTATTATGTTGCTTTCCTTTCTTCACCACTACCTACCTCTAATGTCATCCTATTCCCCAACCATCATATGCACAACCACCCTCGTAAGCCAAGGGGCCTTCATGTTGCCCACCCATTGCGATCCAAGTTTGCAAGTCCACCATGAACTAGCCACGAAGCTTGCCACGACTTGCCATGAACCACAATTTGTTGGTTTGATCTACAGATTTGGTTATCCAAACCCGATTTGGAGGATAAGTGTAGGATTTGGTAACCCGATTTGGTGGATAATTGTAGGATTTGGTTGGGTTTTATAAATCTGATTTTTAGAGAATTTTATTTTGAAGTTCTTCTTATAATGATTTTAGGGATTTTGGTATTAGCGTTTGTGTTTGTATAAATTTGGAATGAAATCCATTGTTTTTATTGGTACTGGACAATTTTGGGTTTAGTTGATAATTAGAGGTAGTTGTGTTGAATTTGATATATTGTTTTAGGTTAATTTAGTGGCCAAGTTAGTTTTCTATTGGTTATTGTCAGAATGGATTTGGGGGGTTTTTTGGCAACAGGGTGATTGAAATGGATTTTGGGTTTTTGTTTTGGCAAATGGATTTGGCAATACGCGGATGCGTTGCGCCAACAGGGTGATTGGTGATGGGAGTTGTAATCAAGAAAAAATAAAAAAATAAAAAAAAATTTAAAAAATGATTTTTGTTTTATAAGTGGCCACGTGGCACTAATTTGTGGTGCCACGTGTACCTTTTAACGGAGCAAAAATGACATGGACTAACGGAGCTACAATACTTCTGAGTTCAAGGACTATTTGTACTAAAAAAAAAAATTAGGGACGTGTTTGCCATTAGTCGCAAAGTTTAAGGACGTTTTGTATCAATAAACCTACAAAAAAGTTTAAAATTTTATTTAAAAAATTATCTTACTCATAATCATCAAAATTCTGTTTAAATCGCATCTCAAGCAGTCCCGATGACTATTATTCTTCAATTGTGTATTAAACAATTATTTTTCGCAATTATATTATTCATTGTTACAACAAAATTATATATATAAAGAAACTGGCTTTCAAACGAAAATAATTAGGTTTTAATATAATTTCAATTTTTTTTCCGTCTTTTCAACCAAATTCGTAGTTAAACATTATAAAGATAAATGTGGAAAAATGCACATTGATCTATTCTGAGTTGCGGCACATGATGAATTTTAGTAGTTTGGGTAAGAGTACTAGAATTGTTCAATATCTGTTTTATAAAAAAGAAATGTTGAATAATATTCTTCTTAAAATAAAAAAGTTTACAAAAAGCTAGTTTTCCATAAATAAATAAAAATATAAAAATAAAATTGTAATAATCAAAATGTTTTAAAATTACAATTACAATTACTTATGAGATCTTTTATTTTATATATAGATGAGAAAGTTGTTCGATCGAAGCTAAAACTATAGAACTTTAACAGATGTCAAGTTACACTTTATTCACCGGTACCACACCAAGGAAGTTGTACAAGAGAAAATGTTTCGTAAGGCACTATTACTTTCTTGTTGTATCTTGGACCCGGAAATTCTCTACTTAGAGTTGAGGTTGCACTAGAAAAAGATTCAAAAGGTTCAGTTGAAAGAGGCACTCCTTTCAACTATGACTTCGCCTCTTTCACCTCCTCCTCTGCCTTTTGATTGGTTCCAAAAGCTTATTCTACTTGTCTTGTTGTCACCAAAATAATCCTATAACGATCCAAATGTTTATAAATTAAAAACAAAATGAGTATTTTGAACAATGCTAGAGTTTGATTTCTATAGTGCGCACGAGTACTTCCTTGCACTAAAACCAGAAGAAAGAAAAAAAAACATTACATGGTTAGTGTGAGATACATAATAGCGCACATGGAAAGGTAATCATACTCATACAGATCTCATATCTCTAAGTTTTACTATATGAGATGACTCGAGAGATTACAATCGAACAACCTTCTCAGCTAATACAATATATAGACGATCAAAATCTCAATTATTCGATCTTCACTTTCTCAATATATTGAAAATAAATTTTCAATTTCACTTTATTGTTTTTAAATATGAAGGGAATTCTCTATTTCATCCTTTAGAATTGGAGATAAAACTTTGACTTGGCTACTCATGTCGCAAAGGATGACGTAAATTCTTTTTTGCTTGCTCCATACTGTTTTTAAGGGTTTACTTTTTTTTCATTCCTTTTCGTTTTCTACATATATTTGTTTTTTGTCTTAGAAATAATAACTTTTTTTACACTTTTAATCGCTCTAATAAGCCTTTATAAAAAGTTTGGATTAGCCAAAAATAAATAAAATAAGTCCCTCCTTTGCGGCATTCAGAAGCGTAAACAATAGCTTATCAAATATCCAAGAACGAAAATAAGAATTTCCCTCATATCTATTAGCAACAAAGTGAAAACGAGGTTTTGATATTATCTATATTGAAAAAGTGAAAAATGAATGTTGAGTACTAAAATATAAAAATGAGACATTGATCTTCTAAATCTTGTGTTAGCCGAAACGAGAGATTGATCGTGATCTCTTGAGTACTTTTTGTTAACTAAGCTTATAATATTTACGAGATCATATGAGCGTGATTACGTTTCTTGCACGTACAAATACATAAATCATTCAAAACATAAATGGTTGTGAGTATATCATAATTTTAGCGTGATGTTCATACATACGCACTCTTGTGAAATATTGAAGCTCTCACAACCATGAACAAATAATAACGTGATTCAAAAGATATATATTTGGATAAACAAAGGATGGGTTACCCTGTCAAGTGAAAATTATGTAGTTTTAGGGTTTTGGAACTATATAGAAGAGGCAGGAAAGCCACCTTGGCAGCCTTATAAATGAAATATGACACCTAATAGTTTGGAATACGCACAAGATAATCATGACTATCCTATAAGCATTTAAATGAAATACGTTAAAAACGAAACCAAAAACATTTAAAAGAAAATAATGAAAATTGACTAAAACAACAAACTGTAGATAGACTGAATCCTAACAGTTGGTCAATCGACTGTAAAGAGACCGACTCCTAATATTCGGCTGATCAACTGATCAGTCGATCCTAAAGTCAGAGAAGGCAACTCTCTGAAATTTTAAGACCAATCGTTAAGAGTCGATCTCACTACATTCTCTATCAACTAAGCAGTCGATCAATCTCTATGTGAACAATTGCTTAGTCAATCCATTACCAAATATACAAACTGATATATTGCTAATAGTTAGTCCAAGCATAAGATTAGCACAAACTCTACTCTACTACGATCAAATCAATCTACTTTAGGGCAAATTTTGCTAGCAAAATATACACGAAAAAACTACTTCTTTTCAAACCCAAGCTTAACAAAATTGCACAAAAAAATGCATAGAAAGCTTCTTAAACTATGGATATCGGGGTTAGAAGACTTACCAACGGCAGAGACGACGTTTTTGAGCTCAGCAACAATGTCCTCAAGGGCTACACCAGCTGCTTCTTCTTCATCGTCGTCATCGCTGGAGGTAGTTGCAGCTCGTCATTTCGCTTGAGATGGTTTTTTAATTAGTTTGGGGGAATGGTTCGGTTGGAGGAGGAACAGACTGTAGTGAACAAAAGGATTGGCAATGGAGAAGAAAAAAAAGAAGATGGGGATTATAAAAAAGGAAGGAGATGAGGGGGGAGAAGTTGGAAAAGACCGGACTGGAACTGTGAAGCTCGTAAAGTGGTTGTGGTGTTGGGAAGAGGAAAAATTGGGAAAAGACTCGACTTTAGAAATGGCAGAAGTTGTTGGGGGTTAGGACAATTAGGGTAATTAAAATCTAACAAAAATTTCACAATTCTAATCAATCTAGCTAACAAATAATTCACACATCATATTACTTAACAAAATAATAAAAAAAAAATGCAACTTAATTAAACTAAAACTAATAAGATAAATTCTAAATAAATTAACAAAACTTCAAAAAAATTTATCAAATTGTTCTTTAATATTCTACAATCAAGGGCATGTTTGAGATGCGATTTAAACATGATTTTGATGATTATGAACAGTATAATTTTTTAAACATGATTCTAAACGTTTTGATAAAAGTAAATGGGGTATATATATATAAATAATTTTATATAAAAGGTGGTGGAGATATTTAGATTTGATAATAAAATAATATGAAAAAATAATTGGTACCATTTGATTCAGCATTTTGCAACATTATAAGCAAGACATTGTAAACATGGTATTTTAAATAGTGATTTTGTTTGGTTCTTAATATTTTAAACAGTGGAGAGATGTAATATTTTATTAAAAAGGTAGTGGAGAGGTAATATTTTATTAAAAAGGTGATGAAGAGAAATAAT
>WUAT03380820.1:0-10310 GCA_010015005.3 Ulmus americana
TCACCAGTGCCTGAACAACAACATGAACAGGATTCCTAGGTTGTTTCCGAATCAAGCAGAGCATGACTGGAACTTCAATGGGAAATCCCAAAACCCTACAAAATGGAGAAAAAAAGGTCATTCACAAGGGCATATGCATTCTGAAGTAAAAATTCATCAATAGAAAAAAAAATCTCAATTATTAGAATCTACTCCGCCATACTTCGATTCCGTAATACTTCAATCATCAGACCTACTCATGTCCGTCCAAATTCTAATCACCAGCCCGATCTCCATTCCGAACAGAGTCATTTGCTGTTTTTAACTACGATTTGGTATAATCATTTCATTATTACGATATTTATTTTATTCATTCATTATTTTATCTTTATTTATATCAAGAACTAATTTGGACGTCGGAGTAACTTTGGCCGATACTACCTTGGTGTCAAGGTTGTCCTGCTCATTTTTTTTTATTTTTTGATTCATAGATTGTTAGTGCCCAACAAATTTAATTGTAGTTTTAAACCTCTACACGTGTAATAACTAGAAGCGTTTGTTTAGATTGATTTTGGTTGTTATAAAAAAAATATGTTCTCTTATTTTACAATATACTATCATGTATCAAAATTTGACAATAACAAATGATCAAACATTATATGTTCATTAAGAATGACCATAAAGATATATTTTCTCAAAATTATGTGGTCATAGTGTTATTAGGTTTGTTTTCTTCTCCTAATGCAAGTTTAGTATTGAAATTTACCCATTAACCACACACATATAAGACCAGCAGAAAATGAATGTCCCTGTCACATTTAAAACAAGTAGAAACAATACTTTGTTTGTGGTCACTGCCCGATAGCCAACAATGTCCTTATTACACATAAAGTTTTTCTCCCCCAATCCATAATCATGTCAAAGTTGAATATATCTAATTTTGCCTGTATTCCTTAAAAATTACTTTGTTTTTCGCAAGTGTAGATAAAAAATAATAATGAAAAAAAGTAGATGGTTAGAACATGGTTAGGTATGAGAGCTTACATTCCATTGGTTAAGATTTTGTGGACATGCACCCACTTGGCCCTTCCACTAAAAATTCTTACCCCTTGCCTCAAAAGGGTCCCCTCCAATTTACTGTCCCTCTCTTTTCTTAAATTGCAAAGGACAAAACCGGCATGCCAAGCATAAAACAAACACAAAAGCAAAAGGGCAAAAAAGTAACTCCAGAATTTCCCCTTTTATTTCTCTTTAACCCAATTAAAGCCTCTTTAATTTTAAATTTTTTTATTTATTATTTGTTTTTAAATTTAGGTTATTTCCTTCGTCAAAATCCTCCGTTTTAGGTGTCCGCTTGTCCCCCTTCAAACGCAAATAAACACAGCCCCTCCAATCTCTCTCGCTATCACAATCTCTCTCCTTACAAAACCACAACCTCTCTCCTTACAAAACCACAACCTCTCTAACACTAGTTCTATTCTTTCTCTCTCTAACTTCCCTACACTTTCTCTTCACTATTTCCTCACTACTCTCCTCTCCTATTATTACTTACTTTGGCCTTAGAACGCGAGAACTCCCAAAAAACAGGAAGAACTAAGAAGAACACATGGAAGCTCCAGAATTCTACCAGAACAGCTTTTGCCCACAGTTCGCCCCGGAAAAACGACAGTCGTTCGATAACAAAAGTAACAACGGCGCCGACCATTTCGTCGTCGAAGACCTCTTCGACTTCTCCAACGACGACGATGCTATCGTTACCGACGGTGGTTTTGACAACGTCACCGGAAATTCCACCGATTCCTCCACTCTCACCGTCATCGATTCCTGCAATTCCACTTCTTTTTCCGGTTACGACCCCAATTTTGCTGGCGATACCGGCTGCCGGAATTTCCCCGACCCCCAGTTTTCTAGCGACCTCTGCGTTCCGGTATAGACCTTTTTATACACCCAAATATATATATATATATATAATATATTGTTTATGTTATATACTTATATATTATCAATTTGCTGCTGGCCATTAGAATTTGGAAAAACACAAAATCCCTTCTCTTCCATGTGGAAGCAAATTAAAATCAAAAGTTTTAGTAAATTTCTCAGAATTTTTATTACTATTATTATTCGTAATTTTCTTGAAATACAAAAATAGAAAAAGAAAAAAAGAAGTAGCCAAAGTAATGGTTATAACTTCTATGCATGAAAATGTACAGAAAGTAGCGCCTACAATAATGGTTTGAGTTCTTTTTGCCAATGATAACTGACACTTTACGCAATGCTGAATTCTTAATAAAGAATTTAAAAAATAAAAAATAATTTTCACGTAATTTAATTCCTATTTTAATTTTTGTTCTCTGTAACTTTTACAGTATGACGATTTAGCTGAGCTCGAATGGCTATCCAATATCGTGGAGGAATCCTTTTCCAGCGAGGACCTTCAGAAGCTGCAGCTCATATCCGGAATGAAAGCTCGCGGTTCAGATGAAGCCTCGGAGGAGAACCGAGATTTTCAACCCGAATCGAACCGAAACAACCCGATTTTCAACTCCGATGTGTCGGTCCCGGCCAAGGCTCGCAGCAAGCGTTCCCGGGCTCCTCCATGCAATTGGACGTCTCGCCTCCTCCTCCTATCTCCAAACTCAACAACAACGACGCCGCCAGCGTCGTCGCCTGAGCCGGAAGTCTTCGTTCCGGCTCAATTGCCGAACAGCACCGGCAAGAAAACTACAAAAGCCACGCCGAAGAAGAAAGAATTTTCAAATGGCGCTGCGTCTTCGGGAGAGGGCCGGAAGTGCCTGCATTGCGCCACTGATAAGACCCCGCAGTGGCGTACCGGGCCAATGGGCCCGAAAACGCTCTGTAATGCTTGTGGGGTTAGGTATAAGTCGGGTCGGCTCGTGCCCGAATACAGACCCGCAGCCAGCCCGACTTTTGTGCTGACGAAGCACTCGAACTCCCACCGTAAGGTGATGGAGCTTCGGCGGCAGAAGGAGGTTCAAAGAGTTCACCACCACCACCCGCAGCAGTTCCTTCATCATCAGCAGAACATGATCTTTGATGTATCCAACGGTGAGGATTACTTGATTCACCAACACGTGGGGCCCGATTTCAGACAGCTTATCTAGTGGGTGTTAGAGTAGGGAAACACCGATGAAGATTTTCTGAGGTTTAGTTTGGCAAAAGTCAATTTTTTTCTTTTCTTTTAGAAAATTTCATATATTTTTTTCTTTTTAAATTTTCTCTAGTAGGTAATTTTTCCTAATTAATTCTGAATTTCGTAGACCTTTTAATTTTATCAAGTTGTTCTTTCCCGGCCATAGCATTTTACAAACTCTTACAAAGAGTTCAGAACAAATTTTCTTCTTAATTCAGATATATTTTATTTTATTTTCTTCATTTTTTATAATTTTTTTTTTTTTGCCTTGATTGCATGAAAAATTGACTTTCCAGTCTCTATGTAAATTTTAATAACGTACGTCAACCCTAGGCTAATAGATTCCCACCTTCCAATCCCACAAATATATAATTGAACGTAAAATTAAACTAAAATTTAATATGCTAATACCTTTCCTGTGATAATTAAGCCAGTAGCCTTAATTATGTAAAAATAACATACCCTTTATTATAACTTAGAAGGTAATTAAATTTTGTATAGTTACCAATTGGCAACTATTAAATTTTGATAGTTGCGTTTCTTAAAAGCCAAACAAAGCCTCTCCCGTTTTTATATTTAATAATTTTGCTGAAACATGTTATAATTCCCACCTTAATTCTTTATTCTTTTAAAAAGCTAGGAATTAATTTCTTTAAATACTTCAACTTCCGGACGAACTAACTAACTTTCATAATTCAAATTTCAAAAGGTTTATATATGTAATAATTAATTGCCAACCATCGTCGTTTGTCTTTATAGTACTAATAATAATTACAATAATAATAAATATAGTAATTATGGTAACTACAATCATCATAAAATAGACGATGAATGGGCCGTACACATATCTCATTTGAGCAAAATGTGTCTAAATATCATTACCCTATTGAATTTAACCTGCATATTAACTACTTCTGCACCTTTTCAAATTTGCAATTAATTAAGGCTAAATGGAGGCTTACAGCTAGCTTTGGTAGGAATAGGATCATCCTAAAAAAATAATACATTATCGATGTTATTGGTTGGACCATGTTTGAGCGTACGTAATAATACTGAAAAATTGTTATTTGATTTTTACATAATTTTTAAAATAATATGCTTCTCTAATTAAGTTGATTGTTTTCACTGGTGAATTATTAGATCAAGATATATGCCAAACCATTACGCACACCCAACCATTGTAACTAGCTCAAGATAACAATACGTCTCTCTAGTTATTAGGTGAATTATTAGAACTCTTTTTAATCTTAATGATATGCCAAAGTCTCCAAGTGATGGTTCTCCGACCTAATGATGATGGTATACCTTTTTATGACATGGGATGATAGAACTTCTATGTGGTAGTAACATTTTTTTATCATTATCGGTAATAATTTTATAAATAATTTTTTAATTATATATATTTTTTGATTATTTTTGAATATATTATTTTTTAATATTTTATAAATATCTCTACAAAAATTTGTTGTAATCGAAATTTTTGTTTAGGAGATATATAATTTTTTGTAATAACTACAAAAAAAATTCTAAATTTTTATTGAATACAAAATTTATTATATCTTTAAAATAAAAACACATATTATTACAAAATTTTATAAAGATATTTCTTAGATATAACAATATATTCAAAAAATAATTGAAAATATGATATTATTGAAAAATTATTAATAAAATTACTACCGATAGTGATAAAAAAAAGTCATTATCATAAATTTTTTTATATATATATGTATAACATAAATAATAATATTTTAAACCATGGCGAATATAGATCTATATTTCTTTTGAAAACCAAATGTTTATTGAAAGCTTGTTAGCAAGTCAAATGAAATAAATATACAATGCTATGCCTAGGAGTAAATTAATTGAGTCAATATACATTTTTTCGTCATTCATTTATGCATTTAATTGATTCGGATAAGGAAGAGGAAAAGCATAAATATATCGAATATTTGGTTAGGGATTTCTTGTTCTTCTTCAATAGGGCACATGTAAATATATAATATATATAGCTTCTTTGGTAGTCTCAATCGTTGATAGTTGAACTTGAAAATAATATGTAAATATTGGGGAGGATATTCCAATCTCACTATCCCACACGTCGTTTTAACGAAAAAATATTCTGGTAGTCATCAACTCTTGAATGTGATTCCAAAATGGTATTTTTGAAGACAATACAAAATGAAGATTTCAACCCACAATGTGTTCACTTGTTCACTTATGATTATTTTTGTGTTTTTCCTTCCAAATTTGTACGATTTTGACCATAAAATACTTACGTGGACTTTGGTTAAAAATTGTTTAGGCATTTTGAGATAAATTTTTGTCCTAAAATCTTGTAAAAATTTCCAAATCGTGTTCATAAAAATAAAAAATTAAAAAATCATCGTTTGAGCAAAAAAGTGCCAGAAAATGGGTTGGGTTGAGAGAGAAAAAGAGGGGAAAATGATCGAGAAAGAGAAAAAGAGAGAGTAGTGAGATTATCAAGATCAAAAAGAACAAAAAATTGGACGAAAAAGTAATTAGTGGCTATGGGCGAACACATTATGCCATGAAATTACCATTTTGTATTATTTTCAAAAGTAGATGGTCATTTTGGTACCTTTGAACAAAATAGTGGCCATGAGTATCATAAGCGCGCGCGCACACATATATATAAGGTCATTCTATAATACACACAATAAATTTGTTTGTATTGGTACAAACACGATCTAGACTATTAATTTTTTTATCTAATGGTTGTAATTAAAAAGATTTTCTTGTAATTTGACTAAAACTCATTTAATTACAACTACTATATCAAAAGTCATTGGTCTAAATCGTGTTTGTAGCAATACAAATAAATTTGTGTTGTGTGTATTATAGAATTACCCACCACACACACACACACGGTACTTGTACAATAGAAATCGAAATTTATTTTCATCGATAGTAATTTTATTAATAATTTTTCAACCACATCATATTTTTCGACAAATTTTAAATATATTGTAGTTCTTTAATTGCTAAGAATATACTTTTAAAATGATTTTATAATCTGAGTTTTGGTTTACGAAATATAACTCCTTATACTAACAATAAATTTTGATAGAAATTATATTATAATCAATACAAAATATATTATATCTTTTAAATGAAAATATGAATTATAATAAAATTTTATAAGGAAAATTCCTAAAACATTAAAGAATAACAAATTTAAAAATAAAAAAATAATCAAAAAAAAAATAATGTGATTGAAAAATTATTAATAAAATTTATATCAATAAGAATAAATTTCAATTATTAGAATACAAGAAGCCACATACACACATGTGTATATATATATACACACACTAAACATAACTGTTATTTAGGTGACGAAGTGCATGTTTTTGGTAATGTAAAAGGATTTTATTGCCTCCTCAAAATTCGATGCAAAAAATAAACTTTTTTTTTCTGAAAACTAAATCAATTAAGAAAAAGGAATTATTGTACATAAATTTTAGTGAAAATCTGCAGAAGGGGTGGGGATTAGCTAATCCCAGAGAATGTTAGAAAATAAAGGTAAAAGAGACAGATTCGCTTAACATAATTATATATTTTTTAAAAATAATTTCACATCTTGTTGTCTGCTACACCAAATCCGTTGGTTGCTTTCTTAGGATCTTCTTTGCACAAATTTTCCCACTTTTTTAAGACCCCAAGAACCAAAAATTATGATTTTTTACTTGGAAGCAAATTATCATAGTGAATAATAATCCATAGTATATTTTGAAATGCTCACTCAAACCCTTGCAAATAATTTATCACTACTTCCTTTTGTCTCTAAACAAATTCAATTATATACATAATACAATTATAATTTCATATATTCTTTGTGATAATTTTTTTTTTTTTTAATTTCTGGAAATTATTATTTGATATAAGTTATAAAATAGTTTAGACTCCACTGGCAGTAGTTCACGATGGTTTGTACGGGTGATCCTAGGCATCGCTGATCCAAAGGTTTGTTTAGTTAATCATTGCAATACATGTTTATTTTTTTTAACCTAATGTTTTGATCCTCTAATATTAAATGTAATCTATAGTTTGTTAGTGATAAATATTTTACGGAATCGTTAGCTAGAGAACAAATTAATGACAGAAAAGTTGTAGATTAAAATTAATTTAAGATAAAAGACTATATATGTGTCCGGATTCTTTTAAAATGAATAAATTATTAATGGGATGGAAGCTAAGTTTGCGTAGGTCACATGGTATTCTTTGAAGGTCTCATGGTGTGGTCAGTGGCTTATGATCAATTCCATCACTTCTGAACTCAAACCATCTACCACTTTCGGAATAGAGAATAGTCCACACAATTAACATATTATTAACGCTGCTATGCACACATATGATTTTATTTGTATTTTAATGAGAAAATTATGTTTGATTCTCTTTGAAAATGTGGTATTGTTACTTTATTCAGACTGTAAAATCAAACAAAAATTATATTTAGATTAATACTTTGTAAAATACTGAACCAAACAAAAACTTGATTTAGAATATTCTGTTAGACTGCTTAATTAAACAAAAATTCTTTTTAGAATACTCTATTTAGAATATTGCAGAATCGCAAACCAAACAGCAACTAATATTCTTATTTTTTCAACTCTTTTGATTTTGGATGGAACTCTTTAGAGAGAATAGTTGTTAATATATTTATATATATAAACATAGAATAATAGTTGCATGCTGCTAGATGCCTAGCCGGAAACCATTATAATCAAAGTTCAAAAGAAAGAAAATAAAGTGTGTGCGAGGAAAAAACAAGGGATTTACTTCGCTCGATAAACTAATTCTTACAACTACAAAAGCATATATTCTTATATTATATATATACGTTGTTAAAAAAACTTAGCCGCAGTTTGTTTCCGATCATATATTTTTTATCCAAACTGAAATTATTATTAGTAAAAATTGATTTTGTTTTATTTTTATATATAAATTATTAAAAAAAAATCAAATCACATATATTTGATTCCATTTAGTATAATTGTAAAATTTGAGTTCATAAATACCTTCTTCTTCTTTTTTTCGCTTTCTTCCAACTAGTTGAAGACAACTTTTTAATAAATCTCAAAGTGTCCTTACCAAAATTTAAAACAATTAATTAAAGTCGGGCAATTTTGGTGTTTTCAAAAGAAGGAAACCTCTCGAACCATATCTAACAAAAGTGAAAAAGCCACCCATAGAAAATTGTAACATATATAGTATGCCCCTACTCAAGAAACTAGGGGTGTTGGTTAACTTGAAAAGAAAGTTAAGCTAATGGCAAACTAATACCAATTATTAATGACTAAATAGTCAAATGAACATAGAAGAGCCCCCACCCCCCATATCGCAAAAATCTTTGAATAATGAAAAATATATATTTTTGATGAAACAAGTATAGATGGGCTTCCATTCCATGCACGAAGGATTTATATTTCCCATTCCCAATTGTAAAGGACATTGTCTCCTTTTCCCATGGCTCAACTCTGTTTATTGCTGACAATGACTTGGCACCTCTTTTTATATGCCTTAAACTTTCCCTCAATTGCCATAACATGCTAACAATTGATCCTCCAAATCACGCAAAAACCTATTTTCTTTTATTTTTTATTATTAAACTTTATATTATATTGTGCTCAATCCCATATAAGCTTAACAACTCCAAAAGCTATATAACACTTTCACATGGGAAAAGTATCTCATATTATTCTTCTCTCTTTTTCCCTCCAAGTCTTTACTTAGGGGGAAATTAGCTTTGAAATTCAAACTAAACAAGTAAAGGAGAAAATTCTGCAAATGCTCAATTAATTTGGATTTTTTTATTTTAAATGTGTTCATCGGATACCTTAAGTTTTGACGAATTTACTTTTAAATACTTTTTACTGTTTATTGATACTAAAAACTAGATCAACCGTCAATCATCAAATTACGCTTGTGGTGAGTAATTCTGATGATCGAAAAATAACGTAAGACGCCGTCGTCCTAAAAGATAAGAGACACTGTCCTGAAAAATAAGATACGACGTCCTGCAAAATAAGAAACGCCATCAGAGATCGAGGACTATCTCTCCGATCACCTTCCAATGCTCAAGTCAATTCGAAGTTGAGTTGATAATCCGACAGAGTTTTAGTCTTTGAGTAAGAATTTTCGTACCTTTGGAATTGAAATGTAAATGTATTTATAGATGATGCTGAGAGGATGGTTATGCCACTAAGGAGTTAGTGGCCCACGTCAGTAGTTGGTGGGATGAACCCACTTCAGTAATTGGTGGGGTGAATCCATTAAGTTCATAGAGGCCAATTGGCTGGCCGTTGCTAAGTTGTGGATGTGAAAATTCTGGGAATGTGGCAGTTGAACGTGTTGCAGCACGTCAAGCGTCGTGCTTGTTTGAAGGTGGGCTAGTCACCTTAGACTTGGTCGAACCAAATAGCTCGGCTATGGCCTTGAACTTGGCTGAGGCCTTGACCACAGCCATGGATGGGTAACTCGGCTGGAATGTAGCTCGGCAGGCATGTGGGATGCGGGATGGGGGACGTGGGGGCACTGGCGTATTGGAGCTACAACGTGCGTGAACACTAGCGTGCGGGCCAACTAATGAGCGTGTAGACGGGGAGGTTAGCCTGGGCACATCAGCTCGGCTGTGAGGCGTGTAGTTGCTGGCCAAGGCGCGAATGGATGGGGAGCTTGGCTTGGCCGAGCTGTTTAGCGCGGCAGGCTGGGACGCAGTCATGTAGGCAGGCTGGGACGCGGTCAGCTCAGCAGTGGGGCATGCGGCTGGTCCTTGGTCTCGGTCGTGCACGGGCAGTTGGACGGATGGTTAGCTCGGCCTGGCCTAAAGCTCGGCCAAGCAACTCGGCCAAGCAAGGAGCTCGGCCCAGCCCTTAGCTCAGCTAGGCTGGCTACTTGGCCCGGGTTCGGATGTTGTCGTGGCCACGATCGAGTGTCGTACTCAATCATGGTCTAATCTCCGTCAACCATCGTGTTCGATTCAGACTTAGTCATTTATTTTTGGACTTCTCCGATCATTGGAATTTTACTATCAAGTATGACATTAGATCGGGCTTTGGGTGTCGGGGACCCGATCATTTTGGTCACAGTTGGTTCAGGTCATATCTGTTTGGGAATATCCCCCAACAATACTTATATTTTTCTTAACGCACAATAC
>WUAT03380931.1:0-10309 GCA_010015005.3 Ulmus americana
CACCACAATCTTATCAAAATAAAGCGCCCAAACTTTATTTACCAATTGTGAACATAATTTATACTTAGTCTAATTATCGGATCTTTTGTATGTGAACCTCACATACCCAGTATTAGACATTAAACAAGTATTGGAGTATTATGATACTTTGCAACAAAAAAAAATGTAGTTAAAAGAAAGCGAAACATGCAATCAAACATATACTAAATAAATGCTAATTTCTTTATTTCAATAGATAATAAATGTATTTACAAATTAGAATAAAACATTGCTTTAAATAGCACATATCCTAACATTAATCACTTGGTTAATGTGAACAACTGTACTTTTGTCCTTTAAAACGAATCTCCGGAGATAGTTGGCTCTCTCTTCAGATGGTTTTGGGGCTTTGGGATTAAAGATGTCAGTATCCTCAGGCCCTAAGATTCAAGGAAACGAAAAAAAATTCAGAGATAAGCAAAGAACCAAGAAAAAAGAAAACACACTAGAAATTAAGCAAACTAATTACCATAATTTAAGCCTGGCGAACTTGGAAGACGGAGTGGTTGACTGAAAGAGACCGCCAATTTCCGCTCAACAGGAAGTAATGCTTGAGGTCGGAATCTTTGGAAGGGATTCCAAAGAAACATACCCAACTTTTTCTTAGGGAGAGAAAATACTTTGAAGATTTTCCAAACCTTACTCTGACGTAGCAGAGGTGAAAATCCAATAGCCTCAAACCAAGATCCTTGATCAAGTTCAAGAGAACAAATCCGCTCATAGTTCTAATAGAATTGGTAGATAGTTGGAGGGGATGAAGGTCGTGAATAGTAAAGAAGTAGTGAAAAACAAGGGAAATGGAAGCCTAAGATTCTGAAGGAGAAGTTCGGAGATTACGATCGAACCAGGGGGAAGATTTGAAGGGTATTTCTTCCAGTTTTCATACTGGGATCCAAGAACTTCTAAAATGCAATTGGATGGAATATCGCATTCGCGATGATATTTGTCAACCAAGATTTTGTTTAACGCCACTTGGGCAGGAGGAATAATGGGAGGTTTTGGAGAAAAAATTACCATAGTGAAGAACTTTGGGTTGAAGAGAAATGAGTTTGAAGAATTCAAGAAGTAAAAGAGACAATGAAGATTGGGCGGAAAGCAAGAAAGGTTAGCGTGAAGAAGAAGAAGAAGAAGAAGAATCTTAATGGGAAAATATAAAGAAGTAAAAGCAATTATGGCACTGAAACCTACATTAATAAAGAAGTACGAAAGTCTGAAAAGTATCGTCGTCGAAGTTAAGAGGGAAACGTCATAACCAAGTTTTATTTGAGGGGAAATCATGAAGTTTTCCACATGGAAGCATCTTAGTGGCCAAAGTGGGTACAATGCACAGAAGGATGAATACGATGCGGTGAAGGATGAGTACGATGCGTCGAAGTATGAATACGATGTGCCGAAGGCTGAGTACGATATGTTGGAGAGTTGTTCAGCCAAGGATTGTTCTACAAAGAGTCCTTTCTGGAGGATCAAATTTAGTTTCAATGTCTATAAATACAAGATATCTGTAATTGAGGGGGGGATTATCCATTTCCTAGACCAGAAGAAGTTGATTGAAGAACTCTTTTCTCTCAACTTCCTTTGCTTAGAGAAAGTGAATCTTAAGAACTTTGTTAGGAGATTCTACTTTTTTCTTTGATTGTATTTCGTTATTTGATATAAGATTTTTTTGAGAGTTTATTGTTTGTCGAGGTTTTTAACCCAAACAGCAAGGATAGAGAAAACCAGAGTTGAAGAGAATAACAACGGCGGCTATCAATCTTCTTCTCCAAAGCAATCTCCTTATCTTCAATCTTAATGCACTCCAAAAGTTCTCTCAAATAAACCATAATTAGGTTTATTTATAGCGTCAATACATTCAAAGGTAGATTTCAAAGTTCATTAAATTCTGACTTCAAACGAATAAAATACGAAATTGTAAAATAAAGAAATCGCGTGGGCGCCACAGTGCAAGCTTATTACCGCCGCTGTGCTAAAGGCTCTATACCCGCAAAGTTGCATCCTGTTGATGGGCATCACGACGCTCTAGGCTCGAGTTCCATGGGATTTTAGTCTTCATGGGGGCGTTGCGGCACTAAAGATTGCCTGCCACAACGCTTTAGCCTCAGATTGTAGTTTATTCCCTCTTTATGGGTGTCATGGCACTAAATGGTCCCGCCGCGGTGCCAGACCCTAATTGAGCCTTAATCTTCATCGTTTCACTTGAAAGCTTTTGTATTCTTCCTCCAAAATACTGTGAAATGCTTCATTTTAGTGTTTTTGGCTATTTAAGACCTAAGATGTCAAAAATAATATATATTAAAACAAAAACACACTAAAACTATTAAAATATTGTGTGTGTTTAGTTCCCTACTTAAAATTCGCTATCCGTATGGTAAATAATGCTTGCCGTTTGGTTAGGGTATTAACAATACCCCCTCTTTTCCACTGTTCCAAAAAGGGGATAATAGATTTCATTATTCCAAAAACTAGAACCAACCAACACTTCTTTTTTATTTTATTTTTTTAACTGCTAAAAAAAAAATTGATTTTTTTAACCTTCTCTGTTTCTAAAATATGGAGCCCACCTCCCTTTTACTCTTAGCATAATTTTTTTTTTTTTTTTTTACGTATTTTTTTTTGCTTTTTATGTGGACTCCATTATATTTATAGTTAAAAATTATTTTTTTTACAAAAATTTTATTTAAAATATTTTGAACCAAATAACAATTATATTTAAAATGCTCTTGACTAAACAAAATTACTACTTAAAATACTTAATTTAAAATATGCTTAAAATACTTAGTTTAGAATATACTTAAAATACTCAATTTAGAATGTTCTGTTTATTATACTAAATCAAACAACTCCATTAAGCTAAACATATTTAATAAGTAAATAAATTAACGACTTTTCAGTTGTCTTTAAATCGACCGGCTAGTGGATAGAAGCGTGTTAAGGTCTGGGAAAATGATTCCTTGCAAGACTCGGCGTTGAAATTGATTTTTTCGTCTGGCGGGTAAAAGAGTACTGATCAAGGAGAGAGCTTGTAGTCTCTGAGATAACCAGAAGTTGGAGAAGATGGTTTGATGAGGCTTGTTGATTAGATCTCAAGCTTCATCTCCATATCTTTGGCGATCCTCACTTCTAAGGAATAAGAATAATGCAGGCAATAATTTATATGGGGAGACGATCACTTTCAGCCCTTGGGAGAAGGCATCAAAATGACTCATCCGAGTCAGCTTGAAACCGATTTGGCACGACAGTTGACAAAAAATAGTCAATTTGGGACATTTTAACAAAAACAAACTATTTTGACAGACGTCTTCTGTTTTAATATAAAGTGAAGAAATAG
Organism: Ulmus americana; assembly: GCA_010015005.3. Classification (NCBI taxonomy): domain Eukaryota; kingdom Viridiplantae; phylum Streptophyta; class Magnoliopsida; order Rosales; family Ulmaceae; genus Ulmus; species Ulmus americana. The sequence goes on from WUAT03380931.1 coordinate 3,368, forward strand.
TCTTGGTTAGGCAATCAAAATATTAGAATTAAAATGTCCTCTGTTACTAGAACATAGCAAACTGAGGGGCAAGTAAATATGTAAAAAATTACTTGTATTCACGTTAACTATTTGAATATTACAATTTTTAAATATTTGCCAAAAATACGTTTTATTTTAATAGGAAGATAAAAAATTTAGTATACAGTGACATTAGCTGTTTTGAAATAACCGGGTACCAAATTTCATCATATCATTTTTATTTTAATATATATATATTAAACAATACACTCGATCTTATAATTATATGGATCATTGGATTTTTTTTCTTTTCCTAATCAATGGAATATTTGCTTACTTTCTTACAGCATAATGTAACAAACATAAACTAATCATAGAAGAGGAAGTAGGGCATTACCTATATTTAGTAGTAATTTTTGAATACTTCGGATATATCCCCACAGCTCAAACAGGGAAGTTCTAAACTCCAATAAACTGCAAACCATTATTAATAACAGAACTATCCCCCCAAAAAATGAACTAACCCACCATTCGAACTGGCTTGTAAAAGTTGATTAAGCATATACGAATTCAACATTTTCTCTTCGCAAATGCAATTACCCTAAGATATATGTCAAAAGAAAAGTTTGCAGATGACACGAAGTCATCAAAATATGGAAAAAGTTTATGTAATTGGCATGAATTTGTCAAAATGTGCAAAAAAATTATGCAACTGTCAAACTGACTGATTGAGTTAGCTTCAGCTACCAGGTTTGAAGATATTGTTCTCCCAACCGTCCAGTTTGAGATCAAATTGAAGAGTACCTACAGGACCAATTCGCTTGACTTTCATTCAGATCAGGAACATTGACATCTTCTAAAACTGGAGTCATACTTATGCCGATAATTTTCACCTCCGGATTTGAGTAGCCATCGAGAAATGCATTGGTAAGCTACAAAGAAAACCCCACATTGAGATTTTAGAATCAACTACCCACCAAGTCTTAGTTAAGAGTAAGACACGCAGGGTTTAAATGGTTTACCTGAGTACATCCAAAGAGTTTAAGCAACTTCAGTGATTGGCAGCTATCCACAATCAAACCCAAGGCATCGTCTGTCAGATTCCGGCACCATGATAGATCCAGAATACGTAAGTTAGTTGAAAGCTTAGCTAGAGCCATAGCTGTGTGTTCGCCAACCTGAACAGCCACTCAAGTATTCAGCGAAATGAAAAAAGAAAAATGGAATCATAGAATTGACAATCAGAAACTGGATAATGGTTAGACAAACCAGGCTATTACAGATGGTACAAGAAAAACAAGCCTAGAACTACGGAAAAATGAAAGCAGATTATGGCAACCTTTTGACCATCATGGACTACCATGATGTGGTACAAGCATTTCCATGAAAAAACACCCGCAAGAGAGAGAGTAGATACCTTCTTAACGTTATTCAATGAAAGTTCTTTAAGATTTCCTCCAGAGGTTTCAAGGAATGCAGCCATACTTTCATCACTGGCATTCGACAAAGAAAAAGAAAGAAAATTGTAATGGTCTGTCAGTCAGAGGATGTCAAATTTATGAAGCAAGCAGACAACATGAATTGCTGTCACATAAGATCAAAGTAAGGTGTAAGAAACAAGAGTACCATGTAAAGGTACCCCAGGCTCATTGTATTCTTCATCTCTTAATCTGTTAAACTAAATCAATGCACTTGCTCATGAAGTTTCAAGAGAAAAAAAATTTCCCTGGAGAGATCTACTTTCACGTGGAAAAATTATGTAATTGGATGCAGAGTCACGGACTGGACAAAAATGGATATATTTTATAGGTCCAAGAAGTTTAATCATATACACCATCAGATATATGATATGATGGAAATGGTATCTTAGTCCATATTATCAAATAAAACAACCAGTAACAAGACTTTGCATACAGAATACTACAACCTGAACCAACCACAAGCATGTAAAAAAAATAAAAATTGATCAAAATACAAGGAAAATAAGGGGGGAATAAAGTTTCTCAATCTCTATATTGGGGTAACAACCTGAATGGATTGCGGCAGAGTTTTAATGTTTGAATTGATCTACAACCATTTGCAAGATGTCCTAAAGAAGAATCTGTCAATTTGCACAACTTCATGAGGTCAAGTAAGCACAATCCAGGACATGATTTGGCAATAGCCTTCAATGAAGAATCTGTCAGCTTTCTGCAACATTTTAAAACAAACATAACAAACAAAAACTCGCTTGACATGAAAAAATTACATAGAGATATGAAACATGTGCACTAAGCATTATCCAAGAAATATGGTCAACCAACTTACCCACAATCAGCCAAAACAAGCTCCTTCAAATTATGACCACGAATGGCGACAAATCCCTTGATAAAAGCATCACAAACATTCTCAACCCCTGCTAGTGACAAAACTTCCAATTTCTCAAATTTCTTCAATGCCGGAAGAATATGCATGGCATTAATGCTTTGGCAATCATCAAGATACAGTTCCCTAAGAACTAATCCCAATGAGTTGGCTAAAATGTCAATACTAGAAGAGGAGAGAAGGGAGCACTGGCTGAGATTAATAGATGTTAGTCCAGGGGCAGCAGAAACAAGTGAAGTTAGTCCAGCATCTGAAAGCCGGCATGCACCACGAAGAGATGTAGTATTTAGGGCAGGCAAGCTGTTCGACGAGGGAGCTAAGGTAGAAATCAACACATAATCTGGCAAACAGCGCCCGCACTGGTCAAGTTGTAGCACCTGATTTCACAAAGATTAAAATATTACATCAATACAAGAAGCTGAAAACGCATATTCTGTGCACTAAAGATGATAACACAGCTAGCATGACAATGTTCCTAGAGACAAAGGTTAAACTAAAACATATAATCGAAAAGCATTCTAGTGAATTCAAATTATTTTAGAGAACTTTGGGTCATTATCCAATAACCATGCTCTCTTATTGCTTCCATATGACAGAAGTATTGTAATACCAATGCAGTACATAGCATGCACTAGGATAGATTGCCTCCATTAAACTGTATTAGAAACTTTAAGGCCATTATGAAACCACAATCACAAAAGAGACTGCATATCCGTTTTCCAAAGTATCAACATCGTCCATTACTGAAAATTCAGTCATGAGAAATTATAATGTTTCTTATCCAAGTAATCTTACAAAGTCAATCATGATCAGGTGCCAAGAAATAAACACTGCCTAACTAAAGGTGATATATCCGTCATATATAAATACTAGTAAGCAACTACCAAAAGAACCCTGACAAAGGAATGTGATCCATGAAGCACAAAAGGGTAAATTAAAACTTAAGATAAAGAGAGCATACTGTTAAGTTGCTGGAGTCAAATCCCTGCAAAGCTTTTGTGAACTGTTCCTCTGTTAGCCCAGAACAATCCTTCAAGCGAACTTCTGTAGGCGATCCATGAAAAAGAAGACCAAAGAAGTGTCCATTCATTCTTCGAGAATCACAGAGCACTTGGCTCAGCCGGTGCCTAAGCACATCCGGGATGGCTTCAAGTGAAGCAATTGCATCAGCATTGTTGGCCAGAACTACCAAACTCAATTCTATAAGCGAAGGGACTGAAGGCTTTGGACGTCCACAATCCTGACTCTTCTTAGGAACCCATACCACTGCTGATTTGCTCTTGCTCAAATGGGTACCACCAGACACAAGAGTTCTTTTGTTTCGATCTTCAATTATCTTCATGGCAGTGGAAAAGGGACCAGGCCAATCTTCAGTATCCTCCTGCTCTGCTTCATCCTCAATAGGTGAATGGTCCTCCTCCTCCTGGTTCTGCTCATCTTCTTGAGGATCAAAATGAGCAAAATGAGAAGCTCTTCGTCTCGCTACATCTCGGAACCTTCTCATGTATGGATTCACATTCGATCCAGTATTTGTTGTATTAGTGTTCCTAACCTGCCCTTCATCTGGTGCTACGTTCTCTGGTATCACATTGTCAGCTAAATTAGGAACTTGAGATTTCGATTCCACTCCCAATCCCAATTCCAACCCCAATCCCAAGTTATCGTCAAGCAACTTTCCTTTTCCTTTCTCTTCTCTGCTGAATTTGCTTCTGGTTTTACTACTACCATTTCCATCAGCAGTCGTCTTTCCCATGAAGTCATGCTCAACCAACTCTCCCTTTCCTTTATCTTCTCTTCCGATAAGCTCTTTGTCGAAAATACCCGAACCTAGAAATTCACCTTCTCTATCAACTCCCTCCCGCTTCGCAACCTTCTTCCCTGACCTCAAATTCAAGAACACATCTTTTACTTCATACTCTGGAAGTTCTGAAGGGAGCAAATTGATATCAATACCCAATTTCCTCTTCCCCTTCGCGTCACCGCTCTTCAGCTGCAAATTCCCCCAATCGTCACACAACCCAGAAACCAAATCCTTCACATGCTTAAATTCTACCCATTCCCCTCTCGCCTCGCCAAGCGATTCTTCAACAGAGCCGATTTTCATCTCCTCACTCCCATCATCAACTTCCAAAACCCTAAACCTCTCCGAACCCTCATCATCCCACGCCAAACCCAAACCACAATCATCAACATTTTCGCCATTATACATCATCGCTTCCTCCGCCGTCAATAACGCAGCAACCCCAACCGAACCGCTCTCGATCAAATCCCCATTAGAATCCTCAACGAAAACCGGCGATTTGGAAGCGATTCGGCTGCTCCGCCGCCGCGTCGCCGACGCCGACGCCGAATCGGAGCCCAACCCGAGTGGTACAGAACCCGAATTCGAAACCGGGTGAGGGCTTCGGAAGCCAGACGAAGGAGGGGTCGAAGCGGAGGGTTCTAGATTCTGGGCAGGAGTAGAAGGCTCCATTATCGAGTTGCGCTTCCTCTTTGGCTTCTTCGGAGTCGTTAGAGTTGTAACGATTTCTCGTGACCTTAAAACCGTCATTGGGTAAAAGAAACAGAAAGTTGGAATAATAAATATAGAGAAATGGGAAGTGAGTAATAGATCGTGCTTAGAGAGTAAATTCAAGTGAGGGAAAAAATGAAAGAGAAAACAAGGTTTTAGGTTTACAGTTTTGGACTCAGGAACAAAAGGGGCTTCCTCTCCACGCTTTGTTGGATTTTCCCGCCACATTACTTGGTACTTACAAATTACAATGAACCCTATTTTAGGGTTTTTTTTATTTATTTATATGGAATATGGATAGGGTGAAAAGAAGCTTGCACAATAGATATACAAGGGTATCAAGTCATGTAAAAATTACTATAATTTTAGATTATGTGTAATTTGGGATCATATTGTAAATATCTAGCCAGAAACACTAGTTCACTCCAGCAATAAATCATATAGTTTAGGAGTTAAGACTTGGTTTCAAAAAAAAAAAAAAAAAAAGGAGTTAAGACTTAAGAGGGACCATGAGGGGTAAATACCATTTGCTCAAAGGGGAATGACAACCAAGATCATTGGACTTGTACTGAAGTTGATTTGCGTGAGGTTTTCATTCAAGGCAAATATTTGGGAATAAGTTAAACCAAGACATCTCCAATGCATATGTCAATTGTCACTATCAATTTTCACATAAACAATAACAAATCATTTTATAATGGTTACTCGTTACTAAATTATTTGAGAAGAAGAGACTAAAAGTGTGAAAGTGAATAAAATATTTGGTTTAATTGTGTTTGAATTATTATGTTTAAACTTTGAATTTGAGGTTTTGAAAAATTTAAAAATTTAAAATTTTAATAATATGAGCTAGGAAGTTTTTGTGGTCTAGAAAATTTTGTGAGTAAATAATAATTAAAATAAAAATTTTGTAAATAACTTTGTGAAGATTTAAAGAGTTAAAAGATAAATATAAAAAATATTTGAACTATAGAGTTTGATCAGTTTTGGGTTGATTTGGTTTCACATTTTTAGACCCGTTACTAAATTATTTAGGTTCAATTTAGTATATTTTGGACTCATTATCAATTTAGTTAGGTTCAATTTGATTTAATTTGGACCAAAATTAATTTAAGTTGAATGATTTGAAATGAAAATGTGCAGCACTAAGTTTAGCTATAGAAATACTTCAAAATATGTTGGAGAAAAGTTTAACAAGATGTACTTTTAACGAAACTATGCCAAACACTTATAAAAAGAAGAAAAAAAAAATCACAACAATTATCAATAGAAGTTTAAATATAAGGATAACAAGCACCTATCCAAAATATGTCTAGCAAAAGAAATACAAGTCTAAATGAAATTATACTAAACACTTATTCAAAATATCCCTATAGAGATTGTACAACTTAAACCGGTGGGTGGTGGACGTCGTGGTACTGGTGGGTGGTGGCTACTTGCACTCTGATAATAAAATTGGTAAAAAAATAAATCGATTTATACAAGGAAATGACGATGTCGAGATAATTTAACACAATCATGGTAGAGTAGAAGTGATATAAATAGGTCTCATAAGAGCCCTTATTTCTAGAGGTTTTTAATTACCTAACTACCCCTACTGAATTGGATAATCTCTCTAAATTGAATGCTCTTTTTTAGGAATGACAGGGGAGAGTTTGGGTTAATATGCGAAACCAGTGCATAGCCCGTGAGGATTAAAAAAAAAAAAAAAAGGGTTAATTATATATATATATATATATATATGTACCTTTCTAGTTAACAAAAAAAAATACCGAAATAACCCCAAATTTTTAAAAACTCAGTGTGGTACTGTCTAATTAATCATAAATACAAAAGAAACCCTAAATTTGTGAAACCCCAGAAAAACTCCTCTGATTTCGAACCCTAATATGTCAATTTCATTATGAAATTTTGTGTGTAATATTATAACAGTTGTAAGGAAATTAAATTCGTCTCAGGTTGTTTAAGTAACGAATTTAAAAGCAAGAGAAACTGTTATAGAATTGTATTTTTGTTGCGTAATTAAATCAAGAATTATGTTATAAGGATTACGCAAATAATTGTTA
>WUAT03381042.1:0-10309 GCA_010015005.3 Ulmus americana
TCTCAATCCTCGTGGGTACAATCTCTCTTATCATTGTATTACTTGTTCACGATAGTGTATACTTGCACTTTAGCACATTCTCACATTTCGACACAATAGAACTCCTAAGCTTCATGGACACATTCTCGAGGTACAATCAGATTCTGATGCATCTGGATGATATGGAGAAGACTTCATTCATCATGGAGCAAGGGTTGTTCTGCCACATAATAATGTAGTTCAGACAAAAAAATGCAAGTGCAACTTACCAACAACTCATCAACAAAATGATTTTCGATATGCTCAACAAGACCATGGAGGTATACATCGATGACATGCTCATGAAGTCTTTCCATGCGGAACAACACATTGACCACCTAAGGCAATCGTTTGAAATACTCCGTAAGTATAATACGAAACTTAACCCTACAAAGTGTGTTTTTGGAGTTTACTCAGGTAAATTATTGGGGTACGTGGTCACACAATGCGGCATCAAAATGAACCCGAATCAAATCCGCTCGGTGGTCAACATCCTCTATTTGAAATCAAAGAAAGATGTACAAAATCTGACAGGCAGAATAGAAGCATTGAGCCGATTCAAATAGATCTTTAAAACATTGTCATCACTTCTTCAACACACTTTAGAAGAATACGGACTTCATCTGGATGGATGAATATAAGGAAGCACTCCAAAAGCTGACAAAACACCTCACCTCGCTGCCTCTACTCTCAAAATCGCACGAAAAAGCAACACTCTATGGCACTATTTGGTTTATGTTTCCAAATAGACCTATGGCTATTCTAAAATTTCCTGCCTATTTTGTAAGAGTATTTGCAAAATACTCTCCCAAAAAGCATTTTTGGGAGCTACAATTGTTGTTTTTTTTTTTTTTCCAACCAAGCTACAATTTTTTTTTTTCATATGGGAAAATATTCTTATATATAATATGGGAAACATTCCTTGTATTTTCTGACTTTATGAGGAATAATTCTAACTTATTGAAAATATCACAAAATTTTTTATTAATTTTTTTCAAAAAATATTTAAGAATAACCTTGAACAATTTGAAAGAACTAATGTAAAGGTTTATTTCTAAAATTAGAATTTTAGGGCACCGGTAACCTGAAAACCAAAAATAATAGATGAACATGACAACTTTAACACCTAGATGGTGCCAGTCAAAGTCACTATGACGCTCAAGTTAATAAACAGTTGGGCAAAAATAAACAAATAAGTAAAGAGCAATAAATAGCTAAGTTTAGAGAAAATAGAAGAACTGCTTGTTGATGAACAAATTGTGTGGAAATAATTGAGAGTAGGACAGAATATCCAATACGTGGGGTTGTTAAACCAAATGTACTACTTTCGAGATAGTTCTTTGGACTAGTAGCTGGTAGCATTGGGTTTCCAACCTATATACTGAGATATTCTTTATAAAGGAATTCCATTCGGAACAAGGGGGAAAGTAATGGAGGAAAGAAAATTAGTGAAGTGGTATGTAGTAGAGTTGGGGTGGAGTGTGAGTGAAGTGTAATGGACTAGTAGCGGCGCTAAGAGCAAGTACGAGAGTAAGAATTGTATATTTGGGAGTTTTCAGTGAGTGTAATCGTAGAGTATGTGTTAGTCCAATTTTATGGACCTTGGAGGTCTATTTATAGGGGCATGTGACTTCCCATTGAAGTCCTAGACGTGTCTCACTTCTATTGGTAATAACTTGGAGTTTGTGCTGATTTAGTTATGTAGATATGTTGAACTCGTCCTCTTTAACATATACTTATAACTTGGTAAAGGTAGTTGATAGAATCTTGGGATCCCATTGGCTTTTTTATGCCCTAGTCAAACCAAGGTATCCATTGGTCCGAGCTAAGTGACTAGACAAGCTCAAGCGGTTACGCACTCTCAGCTAAAGGTAAACCTTTAGTCCGTATGGAATGTTAACCAATCCATGCCAATCAGTATTCCATACAGAATAAAGTAATCAGTAATTGGGCCTTATGGGCCACTTTTTCCTTTTTAAATGCTTAACCCATGGTGAGAATTTTGACCCCAACAGTTAGGCCCCCATCATTGGGTTTGGTACTGATTTGAGCCAGATGATGGCTTGTTTCGATCATCTAATGGGACAAAACCCTTGGTAATACTATTATTTTCCAAGAGGAAGATCGGATGTATATATATCGGTGGATGAATCAAGCGTTGATGTTTTTTGCCCCCAAAGGTGATGAAGATTCCCAAGTCTGAGGGGAAGACAAGGGGTACCGAATCTCGATGGGACTCCTTGTCAAGCCAGGCCAAAAGTCTCCCAGCTATCCGACAAAGCACAAAAATAAAGCCATTAGACAACCTACGAGGGAATTTTGAATGAAGCTACAAGCTCACTCCTTCATAAGCTACCAAACCGAGCAAATACAAGATAGCTGAGAATCTAAACACCCATATAAGTGACGAGACCAAGCTCAAGAGAAGCCACAGCTCCCGAAATACAACCTCAGCATCAAACCAGCTGAACTCGTTGGAATCTTGAAAGTCATGGGGGAAGTAGTCAAGTGGCCGCAAAAGATGAAATCTTCACTTAGAGTAAGAGATAAATAGAAATGGTGAGATTTATATTAGGATCGTGACCACCATGCAGACGAGTGTCACACACTTTGCTTAGAGGTTGCTGATCTGCTGACGCAAGTGCATCTCAAAAAACTCCTGATAGAGCGTGAACAGGTCACAAGGGACCGAGCCCCAAAAAGACAAAATGACAACACTTCATTGATCTTGCCCATAACAAATCAAGTAATAAACATCATCAATAGCCGATCTGAAGTGAGTGGAGTCTGGTACACTGCAATAAAAAGGCACAGTCATTGAGTGGTAAGGCCAAACTCCAAAGAACTAGTTTCCATGACCCCAAAGTCCTACGAACCATAAGCTTACACTCGGAGGAGTCCAACTACAACAACGATATGCATGATGACGCCCTTGTAATTTATCTGTTTATTGCTAATTGCCTAACCAAGCGGATTCTCGTGGACAACGAGAGTTCTATGAACATTGTTTTCTTGAATGTGTATAGGGAAATGAGGCTAAAATAGTCTGACATAATGTGAAGATGAGTCACCTTGGTTAGGTTCATCGGCAAGTCCAAAAACATAATCAGGGAGACCATGCTACCAGTTTATGCGAAGGTAGCAAACAATACACCAAGTTCTTGATCCTAGACAGTCTGTCCACCTATAACATGATCTTGGGCCAACACTAGATTCGCCAAATGGAAGTCATACCAACATTGTATCACCAAATCCTTCATTCCCAACCAAATGGGGGATTAAGAAGATATATAGCCAGCAACATGAATTACAACAATGTTACTAGACTACTCTGAAATCAAACAACCAGACCCAGGAATTATAGTAATTACAGGAGTGGAGCCAAAAAGAGGTCCCTACGGAATAGCCAAAAAAAGGAAAAGAATGATGAAGTACCATCCACCTAGACTTCCCAGATCCCAAAGCTCAAATTGGTGCTAGGCTCAACAACGAACTAAGGGAACATCTTATCGAATTATTGAAGCAGAACCAAGACTGCTTCACTTGGTTGCATGAAGATATGATAGGGGTCAATCCAAAGATAGTCGTACACTGATTCCAATTCAATCTAGATTAATCTCCAGTCAAATAGAAGATAAGAAAGTTCGCTCCTGAGCAGAACCAAGTGATCAACAAGGAAATTCAAAAGCTAATCGACATCAGATTAGTTCACGAAGTACAATACCCAGAATGGCTCACCAACATAGTGGAAGTCAAGAAAAAAAAATTAAAAGTAGCACATTTTCATCGACTTCACTGACCTCAACAAAGCATGCCCAAAAGACTCATTTCTAATACCTCACATCGACATGCTCGTAGATGCCACAGCTAAGCATAAACCCCTAAGCTTCCTGGATGCATTCTCTAGGTACAATCAGATTTGGATGCATCTAGACAATCAGGAGAAGAATTTTTCATCATCGACCAGGGGCTATTCAACTACAAAGAAATGTTGTTCGGACCAAAGAATGCGAGTGCAACTTACCAACAGCTTGTCAACAAAATGTTTTTTGATCTAATTGGTAAGACCATGGATGTCTACATCGTCGATATGCTTGTGAAGTCTCTCCATGTGGAATAACACATCGACCATCAAAGGAAATCCTTTGAAATACTTTGTAAGTATAATATAAAACTTAACCCTACAAAGTGCATTTTTGGAGTTTCCTCGAGCAAATTCTTTGGGTACGTGGTCACGCAACACAGCATCGAAGTGAACCCAGATCAAATTTGCTCGGTGGACAACATTCTCTCTCTCAAATCAAATAAGGACATACAAAAGCTGACAAGCAGAATAGTAGCACTAAGCTAGTTTTTATTAAGATCTTCTGAATGCTATCATCACTTCTTCAACATACTTCGAAAGAATACGAAATTTATCTGGATGGACAAATGTAAGGAAGCACTCTAATAGCTAAAAGAAAACCTCACCTCACTACCTATACTCTCAAAACTGCTCGACAGAGAAACACTCTATATCTACCTTGTTGTTTTTGAACACTCCATCCTCATCCAAGAAGAATAAGGGAAGCAACTGCCAATCAATTATGCTAGCAAGGCCTTCCTAGACATTGAGACTCGATATAGTCAACTTGACAACCTAGCTCTAGCACTTGTCACAGCCATACAGAAACTCAAGCCATACTTTCAAAGCCATCCAATCATAGTTCTAACAACCTTCCAATTGAAAAAAATTCTGCATACTCCAGAGCTTTCCGGAAGGTTCACCGATAAGCTCCAATTGCATCATAGCAATTACAAAAAATTGTATACTTATAGTTATTGTCATCAATTATTTCATTTTGATAAAGTGGACAGTTGAGCTTTGTGAGCATCACATAAACTTCCAACCACGAACGGCGATTAAATCCCAAGCATTGGCTAATTGTATCACAGTTTTTACTCCTAAACCTCTTTTGCAAGCTAAAAATAAATTAATGACCTTGGAAGAAAATTCGAATGGAATGGGGCTCTAGACTATAAATTGATGGGTCAAGCAATTTCAAGGGTAGCAGACTTGGGCTCATCCTCACCTCATCAAATGGAGACAAGCTTGAGCAATCTATTCGATGCTAATTCCAAGTAACAAACAATCAAGCCAAATATGAGGCTCTGATAATGGGGCTTGAACTTGCAAAAGATATGGGCATCAAGCGGATGCACGTCCATAGTGGCTCCCAATTAATTGTATAACAAATGGAAGGCACGTACCATGCCTGAGATATGAAGACGATAGCATATTTGAAAAGGCTACCGAAATAAAAGAGGGTTCAAGGAAATTGACATTAAGCAGATCCCAAGGGAAAAGAATGCCCACTCGACGCACTTGCAAACCTCAGCTCTGCAGTCTAGGTAACCGAGCCAAAATTAGTTGTAATCGTTTACCTAAAATGACCAAGAGTATGGAATCAATATAGGGAAGAAGTTTCTAAGCTAACAGTCGAAAAAGCTTGGATGACTGCAATTTTAAACTACTTGCAAAATGACATCCTGCCATACCACAAAGAAGAGGCATGAAAAATAAATTTTACCTCTGCACGGTTTACCATTATACAAGGTAAAATTTTCTAAATTTTTTGTGTGGCCTGTACTTAACATGAGTTAAGCCATCTCAGGTTAAGTACATTATCACCGAGCTTCATCAAGGCGAAAGTGGAAATCATTATGGGGCTAGAAGATTGGTGCACAAAATAATCACAATAGGTTACTATTGGCCAACGTTGCAAGCGGATGCTAAAAGCAACGTCCAAAAATGCGACAAATATCTGAGGTTTCCTACCATGCCAAACCAACCAATGGAAAAGCTGACAAAAATTTCTGTCACTTGGCAATTCATAAAGTGGGGAATGGATATAGTGGATACAATGCCATTCTCACCGGGACAACAAATATACATGATACCTCTCATAGACTACTTCATAAATAGGTGAAACCAAGGCATTCCATCAAATCAAACACACTAAGGTAAAAACATTTGTTTGGAAAAATGTAATGCACCGGTTTGGCATGCCAAAAAAAATCATAACAAACAACTGTTTGCATTTCATAAGCTTCGGCTTCTAATATTTTGCACCGAATGGAACATTAAGCTTAGCTTCATGACCCCAATCATCCTCAAACAAATGGCTAAGCCGAATCGAAAAAAAAGACCATTGTGTCCACCCAATAGAAACAACTTGAAAAATCCAAAGTCAGATATGCAGATGAACATCCAGGGGTTTTGTGATTCTACAGAACAACCACACAAATCTCAACAAGCGAAACACCTTTATCACTGGCATAAGGAGCCGAAGCTTTCATTCCGGTAGAAATGGGAGTTCCAACGGCACAGTATCAATTCAAATCATCAGATTGGAATAATGAGCAACTTAACTTCGAGCTCAATACCATAGATGAGAAGCGAGAACAAGTGGTCGTATGAATGGCAGCATATATGCAACAAAAGCAACCGTACCCGAACCTTCCAAGTGGGGGACTGCGTATTTACAAAAAGTCTTCCAACATACAAAAGAGAGCAGTACAAGAAAACTCAGTGCAAACTGGGAAGGACCGTACTAAATAGTTTAGATTATATGGAATGAAGCCAACAAGCTTTAAACCCCAGACAGAAGGAACACCAGTAACAGATGGAAAGACGTACACCTTCGACAACACTATGTTTGATCTCTTAAAATCTTTTCAATTTTTTCTAAGTCTTTGTACTTTTTACTTTCTTTTACTTTCGAAGTACAATACTAACTTAAGCAGCCAATGGCCCCCCTTAGCCTTTTGTACCTTGTAGATCAAAACAATCAAACTAAACAACTAGACTACAAATAAACAACAAGTCTACACGAATACCAATATCTAACATCAACAGGTGTCCACATCAAGCCAAACAAGGTAAAAAGCCAAGGTATGTTCTAACCCTTCCATAAGGGACATAATCAAAAAAAAGGGATGGCTCGAGAAGTCCACAGATCTAAGGAATCAAGTTCCCTTTCCGTATGTATATTACACACATTACATTTACTACTCGCTCATCCGGCCCATACTTGTTTAAATTCCTGGGGTTCAACTTCAACCCAAAAGGTTAGTTGGGTTCCAGAAACAAACCCTTGGGACGCCAATGTACCATAGGCTAAGACCATACAATCAAAACCTATAAATAAATAAAATTCTCCCACCAAAGGTTCGAGCATATACACTCGCACAACAGGGCTCGAATATATATTTTACTCAATTTCTAACACGTTCGAACAAAAATAGCCTAACGAGACTTGACTCAGATTGTAGGCTTATCAAGTGTGTCTCACTCAAAGAATTTACATGAACAGTTAGTTAGTCCGAACGAACGAACTATACACTTCATTCGAACTAGAGGTAGACTTATTAAACTTTTGAGTTTTACAAACTTGTTCTTGACTCCAAATTTGTTTTCAAGATGTTAGTAAAGTATTCTAAGATATTCTATGAACACTTGGAAAGTTCCAAATACTTGGTACAAATTAAAACTTTCATAAAATATTAAAAGTTTGTGCGGATTAAACAGTCGGCATGGCTAAAAAAAAAAAAACAACAACAAAGTAGCAGAGAAACAGAAAGTTGTTTGAAAATTAATTACAATAAAAATATAAATATCTCTGAAACTTAGTGCAAAAAAAAGGTGATGTCTTCACTTAGCAACGTATTCAACATGTCCCTCCAGCTCGTCACCCTTAACAACATCCTCCATGGTCAGCTCAGCTCCTTTACCCCTATCCTCTGGCTCGATAACAGTACCCTCCTTCGATTTCTCGGTTGCAGTGGCATTGGTCGGCTCCTCCTCTGACCTGAAGTGAAGAGTCTTGGCCTCAAGATCCCACGCATAAGCTTTCCATCCACATATTTGCGCATTAGCTCGGCCCGAACCTTGCAAGTGGTGAACTTCTTCGTACTCCTTGATTTATCCTCAAAATATGTCACCCTCAGGTTGGCCTACTCCAACTTGCCATCCTACACAGCCAAAGCCTTCTTTGCCTCTTTCAGCTCTCTGGTCAGTCAAGCAATCTCATTATTTCTTGATTCCTCAGAATCCTTAAGCTCGTCGTATCACCCCGATATGTTATTATAAGACCAGGCAAGGTCACTCAACTTCCAAGCGAATGCCTCATTTCGTTCCTTTAACCAAGCAAAGGAAGCTAAATCCTGAAAAACAAAATTCAAATTTTTTCTAAGTCTCCAAACGGAAAAATAATCAAACAAGAAGATAGCAGCAGAAAATTTGCCTCGAAGGCAAGTTGGGCACCCTGCTCAGAAGTACAACTTTTTCCGAGCTCGGTGAAATGATCCACATCGTCCTTGAAGAGAAGCTAGCGCACGATCTGTAAAAGCAAACCAAGGTCCAAGCAGATAGAAGGCTTGGAGGAAAAAAGGACTGCCAACTTTTCTGAGTCTTCGGCTGAGCCAATGGTCTTGTTGCTCTTGTGAGACACCTCCATTGACTCTAAACTAGCCTCCGCTTGCTTACGTTTTTCGACCTTTCCAGACATACTTTCCAAAGGGGAAGGAGTTGGTGCTTTTGGCTTCTATTTCCTATATTTCATGTCCCCTTCTTCCATGTACTACAGGGCTTCCTCAACGCTCACCATCTTTTTGGGCTACTGAAGTAGATTGTCTGCATAAATTTTTTCTGATTCGGACAACGGAGTTAGAAGACTAGAGCCCTCTGGATACAAACAACTTGAACTACACTGAATGAAATGAAGCTCAATTGAGAAGGGACCTTGTTCTTGCCAAAGTCCAGCCTGGTGCATATTTATGGAGTAAGGAGATACTTATACATGTGAAGCCCCAAATCAATTTGAAGAATTTTACATGTCCGCTTATCAGACAAAGGGGAATTTTATACTTTGCTCGGATCTGAAGAAAAAAAAAAACATAAACGAAGTCTCAGTTCAACACCAATTCAAGTATTTCAAGGAAAGAATTGTATTTAATCAATTTTTTGCCAAGCAAATGGAATCTCCAGCAACCCCTCTTTGTTCTCTAAACAATCGCTAGAAAATAAAGAAAAATTGAGACTTTCATTGTTTGTCTCTCGTGGACAACTCCTAGATCAAGTGCTCCCTACCCTTTTTCCGATATAAGGTGTAGCGACCTTTTTCCATATCGTATTCTTTCAGGTAATATGAAAATAGAAGGTCCGGTAGAGCAAACTCAGTGTTAGAAGATGAGGACAAGACAAGCAAAGACAAAATGTCCTCCAAATGTTCAGAAGAACTAGCTTGGACTAATCTTAGAATGGGAAAAAAACTCCCTAATCAACTTTGGGAATGGAAATCAAAAACCGGCTATAAAGGTGAACTCATAGAAACAATCCCACCCAGGGGATTTCCAATATGCTCATTCCTTCAAGCGAGGGATTCTAAGCTAGTACTGAGAGGGTATGCTAAAAAGCATTCATACCTTGACCAAATCCAAGTCTATTACTCTAGACGTAATGTCAAAAGGTAGCAAATAAGTTAGCTCAGGCGGCCAAGAAGTGCTAGCCATCATTTGCTCCTCAATTGTACGATCTAGTTTCATTGCCTTCGACAGCTCGGGCACATCCTTATCATCTATGTTGATTGTTAGAACCACTGTAGACTTGGGAATATTCGTCACCTTTGGGGGTGATTTAACATCAGTGCCTAATTCATCCACCGACATGTCTATCCAATCTTCTGCTCAGACAATAGCAGCATTACCAAGGGTTTTGTGCCATTACGCAATCGAAACAAGCCATCGTCGAGCTCAGATTGGTACCAAACCCAAGAATGGGGAACTAACTTTGGGGTCAAAATTCCCACCATGGGTTAAGCCTTTAAAAAGGACAAAGAGGCCTATAAGGCCCAATTACATATCACTTTATCCCGTACGGAATACTGATTAGCACGGATTGGTTAACGTTCCATGCAGACAAAAGGTTTGCCTTTAGCTCAGAGTGCATAACCGCTTGAGCCCATCTAACTGCTTAGCTTGGACCAATTAGTCCAAACAGCGCATGAAAACGCCAACGGGATCCCAAGAATCTCTCAACTAGCTTGACCAAGTTATAAATATACAATAAAGCAAACGTGTTCAACATATCTGCCTAACTAAATCACCACAACCTCTGGGTTGTTACCAAAAGTATCGAGGCATGACTGGGACTTCAACAAGAATTCCCAGGACCCTATAAATAAACCTACAACGTCCACACAAAAAAAAAAGACTATCCATACTCTACTATTACCCTCACCAAAAGCCCCCG
>WUAT03381153.1:0-10308 GCA_010015005.3 Ulmus americana
TGGAAATTTTAATTTACAAGCAATTCTCATATCAAGACCTTTAAGCCGATTGATTACTTCTAAATCGTTTTAAGTTGCGAAAATCCAATTCACCCCCCCCCTCTTGGTTAGCCTAAACGGACCAACAAATAGATATGATTGATGTTATGTCTCATGGAGGAGATACTGTATGCGATTTGCCTCATCCAGGCGGTTCACAAGTACTAGGTTCATGCGAGACCTGTAAGTATTACGTTTCTTATATATATATATATTAATTTTTTTTTCGTTTTTACTAACTATAAATTGAGAGGGGAAAACTTAGATTGCTACAACTTCTTTTTTAATAGTTTTTTTCATCATAATGTGACTCTCATATTGAGCTAAAAATAGCCCCTGCATATTTTCATTACCCTACAACAATGAGTTCCGTAGATATGTTTTTTCTTTCTTTTTTTTTCTTTTTCTTTTCATTATTTGAATAGTGTATTATGTATCTTTATGTTTTTTTAGGGAAAAAAGTTCTAGGATGTGTTAATAGTGTCTTGTTTTTATACCAATTCCTAGAATAACATATCCTAACACCAAATTGGTTTTAAAGAAACCATTGGAATAGTTACAGTTGGCAGTTGGAAATGAAAATGAATTCCAATGACCCTATTACTTGATCTCAGTTAATAACTTCAAATCCTTCCTTTTATTGTGATAACAAAAGCAATCAACAAACAAATATGATATTGCTAATTTTCACTTTCTTTGCTTGAAATTTAATTGAATGTTTTAATATCAACTCTTTCTTTTCTGCCACATTTAATATCATTGGAAGGCCTTTCAAAACATTGAACCCATTTGAACAATTCGTATCAAGTATTAAACGTCTATATGATTATTATATAATCCATCTTAGTACATTTAATATAAGGGAATCTAAAAAGTGTCAATATATTTCTGACGTGTTAGCATATTGTCGTGAACAATTCCGAGAAGTATTAAAAGAACAGGCAAATCGATTTTCCCAAGAAGCTGGTAATCAGTGCATGAATGAAAATGATGTTCATGATGCAGAGCCCATGAATGTGATGGATGATGGTGAAATTCGTGGAAATACCGATGATAATGTTGTTGCTCATTCTATTCCTCACCATGTTGTGGATGGCCGAAGAGGAAGAAGCAGTCTTGGATGGCCCTAGGTATCTGCTGATCTATTGCACCTGCTCTAGTGACTCGGGTAGCATGCGATGACTCCTTGTGTTGCTCTTTCCACTTCTGCAGCAGCACCACCACGGCGAAGACGAGGATTAACTAGGGAAACAACAACATCATCATTAGTGGTACCATTAATCTCATCCTCATTAGCATTGACATTCATTGCATCCACGGGCTCCTCGGTATGGCTAGGATTACTTTGACCAACAACTGCATAATCAGTAGTAGTACCATGCATTCCATTTTCAACAGTAGAAGCATTCAATGCATGAATGAAAATGATGTTCATGATGAAGTACCCATGAATGTGTTAGATGATGATGAAATTCTTACTGTTGCTGGTCTTTTCCTCACCATGTTGTGGAGCCCAAGAATGTGATGGATTCTTCTATTGTTGAAAATGGAATGCATGGTACTAGTACTGATCATGTCGTTTTTGGTCAAAGTAATCCTAGTCATACCTAGGAGCCCGTGGATGCGATGAATGTCAATGCTAATGAGGATGAGATTAATGGTACCACTAATGATGGTGGTGTTGTTGCCCCAGTTAATCCTTGTATTTGCCGTGGTGGTGCTGTAGAAGTGGAAGGAGCAACACAAGGAGTCATCGCATGTTGCCTGAGTCACTAGAGCAGGTGCAACATATTAGCAGATACCTGGGGCCATCCGAGACTGCTTCTTCCTCTTTGGCCATGCACAACATGGTGAGGAATAGACTGAGCAAAAACATTGTCATTGGTATTTCCACGAATTTCATTATCATTTATCACATTCATGGGCTGTTCATCATGAACATCATTTTCATTCATTCATTGATTACTAGCTTCTTGGGAAAACCAATATGCCTGTGCGTTTAATATTTCTCATAATTGTTCATGACAATATGCTAACATGACAGAAATATATTGACGCTTTTGAGATTCCCTGATATTAAATGTTCTAAGATGGATTATATAATCATCATATAAACATTTAATACTTGATATGAATTGTTCAAATGGGTCCGAGGTGTTGGAAGGCCTTCCAATGATATTAACTGTGGCAGAAAAAAAAAGTTGATATTAAAACAATCAATTAAATTTCAACCAAACAAAGTGAAAATTAGTAATATCAGATTTGTTTGGTGATTGCTTTTATCATCACACTAAAAAGAAGGATTTGAAATTATTTTTTGAGATCAACTAATAGGGTCATTGGAATTGGTTTTAATTTCCAACTGCCAATTTTAACTATCCAACGGTTTCTTTAAAACCAATTTGGTGTTAGGATATGTTATTCTAGGAATTGGTGTAAAATAAAGACACTATTAACACTTCCCAGGAATTGTTTTCCTAAACAAAGATAAAGATACACAATACACTGTTCAAATAGTGCAAAGAGAAGGAAAAAAACATACCTATGGAACTCATTGTAACAAGTGAAACATTACCTTGTTTGATTTGTTGTAGGGTAATGAAAATATACAGGGGCGAGAGTAGCATCATGATGAAAAAATGTTTTAAAAAAGAAATTGTAGCAATCTGAGTTTTCCCCTCTCAAGCACTCTTTTAAATTCTCCCCCTTTGTTTGATAGAACAATTTCTCTAGTTTGCATATCTCTCTCAAGACCCCCAAATATATAGCAAAAGGTCTGTCAATGCTCAAAACAGGAAAATAACTAAATAGGACAACTAAAAAAACCCTTGGGATAAATGCATAGTTAATAAATGAAAACCGTTATGACTCTTGGAGTAAACACGTAATTAACTATAAAGACTTCCTCACACTTGTTTTACCATTTCGAATTTGTCCAACATCTCCATTCAACTATAGAGACTTCCTCACACTTGTCATCCAAGTTCTCACTCTAGAATTCTGAATATACCATGAACATAACTCCCTCACCCATTCATTGTAACCTCTATTTATATTATTATTTCATAACTAATTTTCCTAAATACATCCAAAATTTTCCCATAATATTTGCCAAAACTTTCTGAGATTCTCTCCAAACTATTTGCCCTTAATATTCGCCAAACTATTTTTTTTGTATAATGAAGTAATTTTGTTATATTATGTTATGCATAAATACAGTAAATGCACACCAACAGTTTGCAAATTTTTCTCTGTGAAAATATTTACTTGATAGGAGAAGATGCATTCTTTTCCTAAGAGAAAAAATTAAAACATGTAAGTTGGTTGGTTATTTTTGTAAACTAGAAAAAGAACCAAAGTTATACTTGTCGTACAAATTTTCTTCTTAAGAAACTCAACCAACTTTATACAAGTGCTTTGTAGATGACTCATTGTGTTTGGTCCTTTTTGGAAATATTCAAACACGACATTATGCAACAAAAAGCTATTTCAATTTTGTTCTTGGTATTGACCATGGATAAATTAACAATCCTAATGGAAAGTGTGCTTGGAAAAACTTAACAATACCTCTTTCAACATATACGTTTTGTTAAAACTTTTTTCCCTTCCACGTCAAGATATCATATGGTTTGGGGCTAAAACTCAGCTAGGGACTTTGCTTCTATGTTTGTTAGTGATATAAAATGAAGTGTAAGGCTTTTGAATATTTTGGTTGTTGAGAAAATAATACTAGATACACCAAACTAAAAGGAAATCTCAGGAAATTGTATTAACTTGCTCATGAAACTTAGTATAATAAGGAACATAATTTATTATCTGAAAGGAAGACTAACAACATAGTAAAATAAGAAGAAAAGAATACCTCCTAGGTTTGGAAGACCCAGTACCTCCCAATCTACTATTCTCAACTAAATCAATTCTCTTACCCAATCCATTCCAGCCTATTTGACCAATTCATCTTCCTTCGCAAGCCAATTTAGCAGCCCTCACACTTCCTTCATATTCTTATGACAACTCAACATCCCTCATATTTCCTTAGTTTCCATCTATTTCCCTCTTAATGACCTTTTTGTCCCTCCTAACTTACACTGCTTAATTGGAGGTGGTGAGGTTCCCAAGTGGCCTTCCAATTAGGTAGGTCAAGCCATTTGACGAAGATCTTAGTAGCTTCCCCAGGCTTGTATACATCACCACAATCTTTTGAAAACTGTGGTGGCAACGGCTGTCCCTTATACTATCGTCCCTTAAACCCTTTCAAGTGTGACACATGAAACACATTGTGAATCCAAGCTGTTTCTGGTAGCTTCAAGTGATATGCCACAGCCCCAATTTGCTGCGAGACTTCAAAAAGACCATAGAAGCATGGAAACAGCTTCTCATTCAACATCATAGCCAAGGAACATTGTCAATAAGGTTTGAGATTCAACAAAACTAACTCGTCTAGTTGAAACTTTAGTTCCTAGTGCTTCTTATGAGCATAAATATTCATTAGTTGTTAAGCTAAGAGTAGATACTCCATGAAAGTATCCAATGTTTGATTATTAAGCTAGAGTTGTTCATTAAAGTCTTCAACAATGGAAGTATCATTTGAAAAGTGAAGTATAAGAGGTGGATCACGGCTATAAACTACCTTAAATGCAGTCGTCCGAGGAATTCGAACCATAAGTTGTGTTAAACCAAAAATTAGCCCATGATAAGTATCTGAAAAACATCTTTGGCTTATCACTAGCATAGCAATATAGATATTTCTCCAAACACTTGGTCACAGCCTCAGTTTAACAATCAGACCGAGAGTGATAAGTCGAACTATAATGGAGTTTTGTCCCCTGAAGACGAAATATAGTTCCTTCAAAAAATTGCTCATAAAAATAGGGTCATGGCACTGACACTAGAATGAAGAATACCAAGCAATCGGAAAATGTCCTTGACGAACAAGTCTACCACTTGTTTAGCACTAAAGGGTTGAGTGAGCCCACAAAAATGCAAACACTTGGAAAGACGGTCGACAAAAACATGGAGTGAATCCCAAATCCTGAACTAGCTTTGTGGAAATAATGTGGGAGGCCTCACTATCAATTAAAACCACCTGCCTCCCTAAAGCCTATGATTCCCAATATGTTCATTGTATGCAATAACTGTATCCCACTAAAAAGTGAAGTGATAGGTCGAGAGAAGACGACTGAGAAGTGATGGGACTAGCTTGGCGCAGCCCCCAAACCTTGACCTATGATGTTGAATCCTCTTCTGACAATAACAACATATGCAGTTGCTTGTTTTTACAACAATAACCATGGGAAATTTTCTCATCACAGTAAAAACAAAGCCCCTTTGCACGCCATAGTTAAAGCCTATAATTCCTAAAATACTCTTTAAAAAAAAAAATAGAAAAGTACAAAAGAAAATTTTAACAAAATAATATATATATCTACTTCTTGTTTTCAACCCCAATCTACACTTCCTTTTCTCCAACTCCCCTTTACAACTCCAGCACCCACCACCACCCATGTCGCCGACCATCACCACTACTTCTAGAAACATTTGGACAACACTTCCCTTGTTTTCTTTGCTCTCTCACTATTTGATGTGCTCAATATAATACTCAAAACTCATATATAATTAACAAAATACAATCCAAATAGATTTACAACATCAAAAATTCAATCAAACAAAACAAAATTCGATCAAAATATTAAATTTCTAGAAAACTCTCCCCTGTGAAAAGCCACGCTTACCCATTAAAACCCATCCACCCTCACCTATGAAAATGCTAACTAGCCTATTGTAGAGCTAGTCAAAATTTTGGGTGCAACTTTGGGTCCTAATTTTTGGCATTGGCACAGGGTTAGGCCGATGGTAGGAATAGAGAGGTTTAAGGAGGGGGCGGTGGATCCCAATTTGAGGCAATTTTGCTTTGCAATTTATGGTCGACATTTTGAGAATTGGCGTGAGTTAGGCCGGTGATGGACATAGAGATAAGATGGATTGTAGAGGATACAGTGGGTCATGGTTTGAGGTAATTTTGGGCCTGATTTTTGGTTACAAACGAGGGGAAACAAAGGTGGAGGGCGAGAGTACTACGTTGGGGTCTAGGTAGGTTGATGAATTGTGTCAGGATCTGGGTTAAGCAACGATTGGGTGGTGGGTTGACCGAGGAAGGTGGGTTGCAAAGATGGGGGAAGGGAGAGGGAGTGGGGGTGAGAGAGAGAAATTGATTTTGTTTTAATGGTTTTATTTTTGTTTATTATTTTTCATTATAGGTATTTGTTATATTCTATTTTAGAATAATCTTGTTGGTGTAAATTTGCCCCAACTATAATAAATCAAATAAAAACTCCCAAAACGATTAATAATTAGAGAATAAAGAAGAAGAACAAGAAACAACACGAAATTTATAGTGGTTCGATACAAAAAAGATAGCCTGCATCCACCAGTCCTTTGTATTGAGCAAGCTTTTGGTGACTAGAATGGACATATTATTCTCAGGTTTCACACTACACAAGATCTTAGAAAGGGAAAGCTCCAAGAGAAAAAATATTTTCTTTGTGTTTCTTGTGTGGTGATGAATATTGTGATCTCTCCTTCTTTTTCTTTATTTTTCCTATACATTGAGTGTATGTTGTGCGTAGTAATGCCAAAGGAAAATTAACCTTATACATGAGTTTTTCCTTGTACAAATAAGACACAAGATCTTTTTATGGGTCAATATCAAAAGGAAAACTTTTCTGCCATGTCAATGTCTAGTAGAGGTAGTGGAGAAAGTGGTTTAGATGTGGCTGAGGTGTCATTACTATGCTCTTATCTACTTCTGTATCCTTTTTTGTCTCTGTCACTTCCCACGCCTACTGACTTCACCTAGTAAGGCACTTGCCATAGGTCCTGGCCTTTGTTCTTCAAGGTTCTATAACACTATTCTCAATACATAGGACTTTTATTCTCAATTGTCTCCTACCATATGTCACTCGGTGATTGGTTGTTTCCGTGGATAATTTATTACTCCCTTACAACTCCTGTGATGGGACCACCTAAAGGAGTTAAGCCTTTATTGCAATAATTTCACTTTATTCCCCTCTAAGATTAGCCAACCTGTGAATGTCCTTCTCCCACTTGTGGACAACCTTTCCAAACTTCACTTTGACCAATTTAAATAAATTCACCCTTTTTCTTTCCTTTCTGCTAGATGTCCCTCCCTTATTGGTCTAAAACTCTTTAGTTTGTTCCCAAAAATATAACCCACATATCCCACATAAATAGATTTTCTTGCTTTTCCATGTACTTTCTCATTTTCTTTATCTCTTTATCTTCCTTCATATTACTTTCAGAGGGTTCAAACTCTCACCTTCAAACTCCATCTTCAAAGTTCCTATAGTCCCTCTTCATCTGTCATAGCCAGCCACCAGACATCCTTCACAAAATGGCAACATCCTCTTGCCTTCCTACTTTGCACTGGTTCGTCGTCACTCTCAGCTCATCTGCAACATTCTGATAAGCTTAGCTTCGATGCTGCCAGTATCATTTCTAGCATCCTTTCATAGATCTCGCTTGCTTTCCTTAGGTATCCCCTTGATTCCCATCTTTTTTTTGTTTTATCTCTCCATAAATTTATTTTTCCTTTTTGAGATATCAGCCTTCGGGATTTATGACTTGCTCTGGTTTTTATGGATGCATATATAACACTAACGGCTGAGTTCTTGCACCATTTTGGACCCTTGTGGAAGATGGAAAAATTTTCCTCCTTGAGCTAACTAACTTGGGTGTTTTACCCCATTCAAGCCCCTATTTTCTAATTTGTGTACCCTCCTGGGTTGTTCATGGGCTGGATTTGGAACGTTAATTGGGTTTCACCCTTTGGTTGGCTCTTGGATCTTTATCACGATTGTCCAAGTAAGGACTCTTCTTTTTTGGAAGCTTTTTTTGTGAAATTCATGTTAGATTGTTGTTCTTCTAAAATCGGTTGTTTGCTTTGCATTTTTTTGGGTACATTCATCTAGTGGAAAGAGGACGTTGTTCAGCAAAGATGTCATCCAATAAATGACACCAATTCTTTTGGCAAGTGTACCAATAGCGTCGACAACATTTTGACAAGAGTTATGACGTGCACTCCTATGAGAACCAAATCACCCCCAACATCGGACTTGGCATTTTGATTTCTATAATTGGAGACCATTTACCATCTAATTCATCCAATAAACATTATTATCTTATCCGCAAATGTTTTGAAAGCTCTTATCCCAATTCCCCTACCATATTATATTTGCAAGGTCATTGGGGAACTAAACATTTATCCAGGTTAATTAACCCTCTCAGGAATATCTTGGCGGTCCATGTTCTCTTTAGACGAGCTGAGGTCGAGCTTTCTACCAAGCATATCTGGCAACTCTTTCAACTCAAAGTGACTCCAACCTGTCATAGAGGCATTTTGATTTTTCAATCTTGGACCGGTTACCAGGTAGTACTTGGCTTCAAAGACAATGATAGAAGAATTTCCCCATCCTACTGATTGCGAAGTGGCAATGCCAAGGAGATGTGCCATAGTCCCATTGGCCTCTTCTCATTTTCAAGAATGCTTAGATTGTCTGTGACAGAACACATGGACCCTAGACTAGCCTGGTCTATCACTATTTTCCCAGAGTATGATGAAGAAGTCTACAAGTAGAAGAACGTCCCCCTTTTGGTAGTTTCTCCCCAAATTGTATCTTCTGATTATCCTTCCCTTGCCCCTTTTTCTTTCTGGATATGGCTTCAAGGTGCCCCTCTGCAGGTGCCTTCTTCCTTAGCTTGTTTCTAGACTAGCAACTCTTTCGGGTGTATCCTCCTTTTTTTTCTCATTTGTGAAATTGCTAGCCACACTCCAATTTCATACCATTTGGAAATTCCACGTTCCATTTCAAACATTAGAAACATAATCAAATTCACAATCTAAATTTCATTTATACCACATTTTTGTTATACATTCATGTGCACTTTAGGATCTCACAGTAATTTCAAAATGTCTCATTTAAAATAAGATATGTCACATGTTCATATGCTATTTATTAATTTTCATCCCATAATGTATACTCCTTAAATTAATAGGATAAGTGAATATTAGAACTAATATATTCACTTTATCAAATAAAATAAATATATTTAGTCTTATTATTATTTAATCACATTAAATAAATAAGTAAACAAATATAAATATTAATTTATTAATTTTGATCCGAGCCACGATCAAGGATCAAAACTATACTCGTAGATATATTTACAAGAATTTTTGACTAAGATTTATCCATCGATATAATTGGTTATCATGAAAAATGGTCTATTGTTATGATATTCATATTTAGAGACTACTATCAATAGATTCAAGGAATACCTCTCTAATTACAGTTTTGTCTATGTGTTACCATTAATTCTCCAATGGGTGCCTATTTATCACCTAGTCATAAATGAGGATTTATAATGAACTATATCCAACATATTACAAGCTCGATTCACCGAAGAATTCATAATTAAACAACCTGGGAATATTGTTTTCTGCGATCAACAAAGTTGTGGATTCCAAGCATCCGACTTGAAGCTCCCACTATCCATAATATTGGGTCTCCAATATACCAATGTTTTGAGGCTCAATGCATCTCACTCATTGATTAGTCAAAAGTCACAAATCATGAATATGTGTTAATCAAACGGTCTAGATCTCGATTCACCAAAGAATTTAGAATTAAACAACATGGGAATATCGTTATGTGTGATCAACAAAGTTGTGGATTCCAAGCATCCGACTTGATGCTTCCACTATCCATAATATTTGGTCTCCAATATACTGATGTTTTGAGGCTTAGTGCATCTCATTCATTGATAAGTCAAAAGTCACAAATCATGAATATGTGTTAATCAAACAGTCTGGATTAAGATCCATACATAAAGTAACAATCAAGCGATATAATGTAATGCTCTTCATAAAGTCAAACAGAACTTTGTTGAAGAACTTATTCTATCAAGGTCTAGTTCAATATGTCTTATAACATATTGATGCCATCGTCTGTAAACAATTTACAACGCACTACAAGAAAAACATTCTATAGTGACGACTTTTATTGTGACGATAGAGACGTGGTCGCTCTAGCCTAGTCCTATAGCGATAACATGTTGTAATCGTCGCAATAATCTCTAAGGAATTTTTGTTTTTATTTAGAACTACCGTCGCTACAAGTCTCATCTTGTCGCTATGAATCCCCACAGTTTTGGGAAAATTAAGCACGTTTTTTTCGTGGTGGGAAACGGTAT
>WUAT03381264.1:0-17303 GCA_010015005.3 Ulmus americana
ATTATTATACTAGTAATTCCTCTTTAACCCCTGAATTAACTAGTTATTACTATTATACCCCTGATATTAATAATAATAAAAATTAGCACCATGATATATCAAGAAATTAGCCAAACAAATAACTTTAAGTAAAGTGCTAAATAAAAGAGGATTAGAAAACCAAACACCTATGAATTCCTCTTTGCACTTACATAGAATATAAGTTTATTAGCGATGCTTTGATTGCCAACTTTTGATGTGGGAAAGTCATTTCCAAATTTGGAATCGGTGAATAGATTTTAACCATGTATACTCTACGTATTTAGGTTACGTTCTGTAGGGAAGAGGTTTTGGACTAGGAAGCACAACAAAAATGTAAGTACAAACCTTACTTACAATATGGAACAAAACCGATTTTCTAAAAATATACGTGCAGTGTACCTAATGTGTTTACATGAAGTATTATGTTTATGTGTAACATGTTAATGTGCAATAGTTGAAATATCTGTATGGGATTGAATGATACATTAAAACATGTTATTGAAATCTGTTATAATTGCATGAAATGAATATATAAGTGTATAACTATAAAGGAAGAATTATGAATAAATATGATATGTGATATGGATGTGATATATATGTGTCTCATGTTGACAACAATTCTGATAGCATGTATAGTGAACTGTTATACATACATGAAACATACATATTGATGAACTTTCCTAGAATGCCTTGTGAACAGTGATTTGGTCTCCATGTACAAGATATGGACATTTATATCAAAAATAAGTTTGAGACAGGAGAGTTTTTAACGAAAAAAAGGATTTATGATTTTAATTGTGTCATACAAACTTCAATAAGTAAGAGAAAATTCCTACATTCTGTTATGTTCTTTAATGAGACTGCCGCCTTTGCTAATTGTGTGACATTACCCCACATGAGTTTAGGTGACAAATACAATGCAATTGACCTAAGGCTCTATTCGAGACTGATCCTCTCGACAAGTCTTGGGTGGCATGC
Organism: Ulmus americana; assembly: GCA_010015005.3. NCBI lineage: Eukaryota > Viridiplantae > Streptophyta > Magnoliopsida > Rosales > Ulmaceae > Ulmus > Ulmus americana. Next base: position 1,000 of record WUAT03381264.1, read on the forward strand.
ATGGTGCTAATACAAGGGCCCAATATATTTTAAATGATACTTTTTAAAATGAAACAATATTTTTACGGAAGTTACCATTTTCAAAAGTACATATGTTTCACAAGTCTAAAGTCTACATCATACATATATATTTGTGAATCTATGACTGTATGTTATTTAATTGATGTGAGTTTATACGTTGTGTTTTCTGTAGCATGCTAAGTAGATTGCATAGCATTTGTGAAATAAAGTTTGTACTTGCTGAGCCTTGGCTCATGACTTACATTCATGTTGTAGGTATTGAAGGTGACTCACCCGATGTGATCACCTACGGATTATAAGGCTTGCTGGGCGAGAGTGGTTTGGAGGGTCGGTATGGGACAACCTGCTACACAAAAGTATTTTTCCGCAATTAAAAGAAGGTTTAAATTGTAAACTGATATAATTTTATTGTTTGATCTGTAATTATAAGTCTGGCAAGTAGCCAACAACTTTTCACATATCTTTTTATGGATCCACAAGGTTTTAGATAAGAATTTAAGTAACGAATGAACATTACCAAGATCCACAGGAACAAATAAGGGTTTCCTTGAACAAAACATTTTAATACCAAAGGTTTTTGAAAAGTAATAGCTTAAGTATTTTCTATACTAGGTATTTTAGAGAAGTACTATCAAGTTTTGTTTTGAAAAACAAAAAAGAAAATTCTAATTTTTATTGTATTTAATAATATAAGTCATGGTAAAAGTCGGGACGTTTCATATTGTGTTGTACTCGGCCTGCCAGAGTGTGAGGTGTCCTCTCACAGGGAAGGCATATATGGGAATTGAGATGAAAGAGAACGTTGAGCTAGTTGGATTGGGTTCCTCCCCCAACTCCTCATGGTTGCATGCAGGGTACGTACACGGGGCCCAGATGAAGGTGGTAAAGTTTTCAAGATGAAATAAATGAATTGGAATCATTGCATTTAAGAGCATAGAGTCAGCATTTGATTGATTTTCATTGTTAGCGTTATACTGCATCAATGATGACTCTTCAAATTGTTTATATCTATGTACTATAAATAAGTGTCTCTGCTTTTTGTTCTTGTTTGCCAGATGCTTTAGTGTCTTGTTAGGAAGAAATGCCACATGGTTAGAAGGGCTAGTATACAATCTGGAAGGTCCAGGGTGGTATCCATTAGGTAAGGGATGATGTTCGGAAGGCCCTGAGTGGGGTCCGAATGTCGTCTTATATGACATTACTACTATGTTTACTTGATTGGATGTTTGAATAACTTCTTGTGCACAATTTATGATAAGTAAATTGCATAGATTTATGAGATTTATATTTGTGCTTGCTAAGCCTTGGCTCATGACTTACGTTTGTGTTGTAAGTAACTTGGATTTAAGCACCCATTTAGCTTGGTGCCAGATTGCTTTGAGTTGCTGGAAGAAGAGGTCTATTAGGGGTGGGCATGGGATCCACTATGCTAATAGTACCTTGTTTTCTGCAAATGATTAAAAGTGTAAAAAGCTTTGTGTTGATATTCTCAATTAGTTTGTAATGCATAGGGAGTTATCGAGTTTCTGTCTTGCTAATAATCCTTCATTAGTTATTCAAAATGTAAATTTATGAAAAGGATTTAAAGTAGTAAAAAGAGTGACAAACGAGTTTTACCAGGGCATAAGATCCACTATGGGATTTAGTGAAAAAGGTTTTCCAAATCAAATTATTTTTAAACCGAGTGTGTGTGTATATATATATATAAAGGCTAAGATTTTCCTTGAATTTCAGTGATAAAAGTCCTGGTAGAAATTGAATCACCACAGAATCAGCGAAGCATAGATTCTATTAGGCTTTCAGATTGACACACTATCATACAAGCTTCCCAAGCAAAATCCAATATAAGCTACAAAGTTCAAAATAACTCGTCTAAATTGCAACTGCACCCACTCCTAATTCATACCATAGTATGGATGGGAGCCTTCTATATTTATTAAAAGGAAACTAGGACCCAACTTGGCCCGAACCTCTATAATAAATTAGATCAATGATTGTTTTTAAATAAGATCTAGACCAAATCAGATCGACACTACTAGAAAGCACAAGAAAACAAAACAAAAAAGAAAGAAAACAATAAAAAAAGCTTCATGCACCGTTGTCTACTACTATATCATTCACTTGTACAAAATAATAGAAGCAACATCGGTTAAAACCCATGCCAAAACATTAACTGAAGCCTATTCGACCAACATCATAAGAAGCTAAAACCCTTAAAAAAAACGAGGTTGTTTTATGGGAAAAGGATACAATACTAAGGAAAAAAATATGGCTTTTCCCCTTTTTTAGTTTTATTTTTATTTTTAATTCTTATGGAATTTCGTTTTTACCCATAAGTTGTTGAAGTCCGTGATTACAATTTAGGTGTACCTAATTGTCAAAATATCCCATAATTGTACATATTTAAAATCATCAAAACGAATAATATTAAATGTAAAAATAATAACTAAAATATACTAACACAATCAAAATAAAAAATACTAACACAAAACTCAATCAAAATAAAATATACTAACACAAAACATAGTCTAAGTATTAAAATATATACTACGTAAATTACCAATCATATTCTTCATCTTCAAAGTCCCCATCATCATTTTTACCATTATCTTAAACAACTTCGGCATTTTATTCTAGATTTGGTTCAACTCCTCCAATGTGTAAGTTCCATTATTATCAATGAACACCTCCATAATAATGATAAACAATTATATATATATATATATATATATATATATATATAAAGTAATTTACATTCAACATGCAATTAGATAGAGATAATTAACGCAAATTAACACATTCAATTCTCATGAACACATTCAATGGTATTATTCATCTTCATCTTCTTCAAATCCTTCCAAATCCCGAATTATTTCTATCTCCTCCATTGAGTATGCTAGAGTAATATTGATGAACATTATCAACACTTGTTAACTTTGTAAAATATAAACATTTAGAAATTACCTAAAATATCCACCAAAATGTCTAGGCAAAGTCCAAATGCAACCTAAATCGACCACCAAACCTTGAAAAACATATTCAATACTTGTAATTAGATTGAGAAGCATATAATTAACACAAATTAACACATTCAATTTTCGTCAACACATTCAATACTTGTAAAAAGTTAGTAAACTCAAATAAAAAAAATTTAACTGAAAATAAGTACACAATTCAAAGTATACTAACACTACAATAAAAACGTACAAGATCCAACTAAACCAAACAATACAAAAGACAAACAAAAATAATATAAAATGAAACTACTAATTTAGTAAATTACCAATGGTCCTATTCTTCTTTATCTTCTTCAAATCCATCAAATCCCGAATTTTGTCTAACTCCTCCATTGAGTATGCTAGAGTACCATCAATGTACATAATCAACACTTGTTAACTCTATTAAATATAAAAATTTAGAAATTACCTAAACAATCCACCAAAATGTCTAAGCAAAGTTGACATACAACCAAAACTTGACCATCAAACCCTAAAAATAACATTTAATATTTGTAATTAGAAAGAGAAGTATATAGTCAACTCAAATTAAGAAACATTTACCAAAAAAAAGGATTTTTTTATTGAAAAAGGCCTAAAATTAAATTTACATAAATTAAAGCTATAAACTTAATATTCCACAACAAAACAATATTGTATAAATAATTTAATCTAATTAGCAAATTTTGACCTCAAAATCAACAAATTAAAATTTATCAAAATTAAAGACCTAAAATTGAAAATTTCTAAAATCTAATCCATATAAAAGTTTACCCATAACCTTTCTAACAATAATGCATCACTAAAAAAAGATTTAATAGGTTATTTATACCCAAAATAAAAAAAAAATCGATGTTTTCCCAAATTTAAACTAAAACCCATAGAAAAAAAAAACAAAATTGATCAATTAAAAAACTTACCCACGTCAAATATAGCAATAATAAGGAAAGAAATGAAGATTTTGATGGTCGAAAACACCAAAAATGGCCGGAAATAGCTCAGAGCTCATTGTTGGGAAAACATAGGGGAAGAAGGGGGGAAATGGGGACCTAGTCGTGACCCCCCTATATAAAAAATGAAACGACACCAATTTTAAGTGAATTGAAGCCGAAAGTGTCACATGTTGCACCCATGCTTTTTCTTAAAATAAAAAAAGAGGAAAAAGTCATAGTACAAAACCGACGTTGTTTCCCCTTGTCATGCAAAGTAGCTCCGTGTTTCGGGAAAAGGACACAGTTTTGAAAGAAACGACACCTCTTCCTATTTTTTTTTGTTCATTTTAATAGAAACAACAATTGTTCTTATTGTCCCAATGTCGTTTAGGAATCTCCTATTGTAGTTTTTGTTGTAGTAGTTGGTACCAGAAAGACCACCTTATCCCACCCTTCAGAACCCCTAGAGTAGTTGGAAAACTGGCCAGAGAAAATGCCTCATGTGCCGTCCAAAGCATTAGGGCCATTAGACGTCTTTCAACCAGATTTATCACATGCCTTGGCTAAGAGCTTACACTGCCACCACCATTGAGCTCAATACCTTCCAACGCCCAAGCCCACCAAGTCCCCTGGCTAGAGTCTGGCCAACACTCTGGGATGCATGGCCAAGGCTCTAGCTAGAGACCCGCTCTATGCTTATGTTTCCTCAAACCCACACACTCTCTCAAACCTCTCTAAAATTGACTTTGATAAACTAAACTTGAGGTAACGTGAATAAAGGAATTGTATAAAGTTTGATAATTCTTTATATTATATGATATAAAAATTGATAAATTAGACAACTATCATTTTGAGTGTAAGACCCAAAAATTTCATTAAAAATTTGTTAACCCTATTGTTGGGTATGATTTTAATCACTCAGATAATCTTCAGATTAGGGATATCTAGGTAGTAATTACTAATAAATAAGAATTGTTGATTCAATGTTTCAATCATATGCTTTTTATTTTGATGATTCCAAAATATGTTTGAGCATAAACTATTTTCTACTTGTTTTTATAATGTGCTCTATCCTAAAATATTATTGGAGTATGTTTATAATATGTGTGAGTCACAATATTATGTAACAGACGTTACACTTGTAAAATTGAGTTTCTTGGAGTCCAAATAATAGAATATTCTTGGAACATACTTTTTATATTATTTGGAAGCTGTTTGTGAGTGTTATACAACTAGTTGTACTATGCATTATGTTCAAATTCAAAATTTCAAGCTGTATGTATAATGTTGGAGCCAAAATGCAAGTGGAGTGCAATCTGGTACAAGCTGGAAAAACCTGTGCCTCAGGATGATTGGAAGACATACATCTAGATGACCGAACAACACAGAGCTGAAAACAATCCAGTTGGTTCTTGCTTCAAACGGTCATCTACTTGCCTTGGCTTATAAAAGGGAATTCCAAGAGCTTCAAAGACTTCATATTTACTCTCTACAAGCCTATATACTACCAAGATCATTACTCACAAGCATATTACTTTCCTTAGAACAATTTGTATACTGTACACTCTAATTTATTCATACCTTTGAGAGAGATATAAAAAAGAAAGATGGAGTGAGCTTCTATTATTTTTATTAGCACTTTGAGAGAATAATCTATTTGGTTCTCATCACCATTGCAAGAGATAGTTTGATAGCCTTACCCCAAATCAAGTAAGTGTAAAAGTTGATCGATAGCTTATTCTAAAATCAGTCGAGATTGTGTGAAATTCTCTCAAGCTTGAGCTTAGAGGCAAGGATGTATGCGTATTTGCCAAACCTTGATAAAATTTTGGTCTTCTTCTCTTTTCTTTCCTTGCAGTTAGTATAGAAATTTTTATTTCTACCAAAGCAAGTTTTTAGCAGGTTTTCAAATCATAAGTTTTCACAAGGTTTCAATTTCTCTGTTGTTTGTGTTTCTCAAATTTTAAACTTTATCATTCTCAGTGTTTGATTTGAAAGCTCCTAATACTCTTAAATTTATTTATTTTTCCTAAAGTGGTGTTCAAAATACTAGAAGTTTTCCAAAAGAATTTTATTGTACTTTAAATTTCTAAGTTCTTGATTTTATCTTTATAAACACCAAACCCAACCACCCCCCGTCCCTGCCCCCTCTTTCTCTCTCTCTTTCTCTTGTTTTGTTTTCCAAACCATCAATTGGTATCAGAGCTTGTGCTCTTGATTAAGGATCATTTTTGGTCTACGAGTTATAGATCTTAAGGCAAACTTGAGCAAATATATTGAGGGTCAATCCGCTACTAGAGCTCCCCTATTCAATGGCAATGACTATGGTTACTGGAAGGTTAGAATGATAATCTTCCTTCAATCCATGGATATGAGTTGTGGGATGTTGTAGAGCAATGATCTTTTGTTCCTATGAAATGAGAAGGCGAAAATCTAGTGGAAAAAGAAAAAACGAGAATGGAATGACAATGACAAGTAAATGATTTCACTCAATGTAAGAGAAATATATGTTCTATTTTGTACTCTTAGCAAACAAGACTTTAAGTAAATTAGAACATGTAAAACCGCTAGTCATATGTGGGGAACTTTAAGAGGTTACACATGAAGGAAAAAATCAAGTTAAAGAATCTAAGATTAGCATGATAGTCCATAGCTATGAGCTTTTCAAGATGAGAGATGATGAATCCGTAAAACAAATGTACACTCGGTTTACAAACATTTTCAACGATTTGAGTAGTTTTGGAAAATAGTATATTACAAGTCAAATTGTGAAGAAAATTTTGAGAAGCTTACTAAAAGGTTTGGAAGCTAAAATCATAGCTATTCAAGAAGCCAAAGACCTCTCAAATTTGCCTCTTGATGAACTCATGGGTTCCTTAATGACACATGAACTTGCCATGAAACAAAACATGGATAAGAGTGTCAAAAAGGAAAAAAGAGAAAACCTAGCCTTTTAATCAACATCAAACAATGATGAAAATGAAAATGAAATAGCTTTGTTAGATAGAAGGTTGAGAAAATTCTCAAGGAGAGACAATACTAAAGACCGAAGGAACTCGAAGAAGGAGTTTGAGGATCATTCCAAGAATAGCGACATTGTGTGCTATGATGCAACAAATTGGGGTGCATCAAACCAGACTTCCCCTTCTAAAAAAGGCAACACAAGAAGGCAATGGTAGCTACATGGGATGATACCGATTCTAGTGACTCGGAGGATGAACAAGAGGAAATGGGAAATGTGTGCTTCATGGCAATTGGAGATGAGGTAGTAAATTCTCAATCTCACTCTTGTGATTTTACTCATGATAAATTGCTTGATGCTTTTGAAGAGTAGCATGTTGAATTTGAAAAATTAATTTTAAAAAAGGAGGCTTCATAAAAGAAATTTCTTCTTTCGCTTGTGAAATTAGTGTCTTGAGTGATAAGTTTAGTATTAAACATGTTTGTGTTTCTTGTCAAGATTTTGAAAACAAAAATGGTGATTTGAAGGAAAAGGTTTTGGATTTGTTAAAAGAAAATGTTTGGAAAATGATTGTCTAAAGAAAAAATTTGACGACTAATTATGCTCAAACTAACACGTAATTGTTCCGGTATAGTTGAGGTGTCAATTACATGAAGAAGGCCTACAAATAAAAATTAAAAACTAGATCATAAAAGAACGGATAATTGTCAAATAAAAGATAGATTGAATTTTGTTAAGGTAAATTAAAAGAAATATTTTAAACAATAGAATTGAGACACAGAGCATCAAGTTTCACTCAAGGTTCATCGTCCTATTCCTAGTATTAATTCACTTTTGATTTAAATTCAACTCATTTTAGATTAAGCTCACAATTTAACCCGTCTTATAATGTTCAAGCAATGACGATAAATCTTTAGGCATTATCGTAGCATTTAACAATTCTATAAATTGATATATTGAGTTTAATTATATTCACATTGACCAACATAAGAAAAGCGTGATTGAACGTATATTTATTTATGAATACAATTAGACACTTTATCTCTCACATAGATAAATCTAAAAAAATCATTAAACACCTCTCACATGAAAAACAAGTTGCTATATTAATTGGAATTGAAAATAAAATCAAGTCTGTCACATAACATGAATTAAAACTAAAGAATAGGAAGGACTACACCAATAAGATTCACTATAGCTTTGCTAGAGGCTTTAGCCTTGCTTCATCATCCTCTTCTCAATCTCTTGAACAAAAACTAAATTATAATATGAAATGGTGGCTAAGAGATGCTATAATGGAACCTAATATTTTGGGTGACTACTCGCCCCTTAACCCTTACCCTACAACGATATCTCTTTAATATCCTAAAGGGCTACTATTCAAGGGGAGACATATTACTTCCCTTCTTTCTTAAATCTCCGCCCTATCCTCTTCTCTATCTCTTGAACAAAAACTAAATTCTAATATGAAAAGGTGGCTAAGAGATGCTATAATGGAATCTGAGTGTTCTATTTATAATACAAGAGGTTTAGGGGTGTTTTGGCGAGAAAATACATCATTAAAGCATAAAAGATCAGATAAAATCGAAATTACAAAATGCAGGTTAGTGGACAGTGCTGCGGTGCCCAGGCAATTCTATGTACGAACTTGTTCTCAAACTTGAGTGCCATGGCACTAGGTCTTGCGTGCCACGACGCTGAAGGCTTCTCACATGTTTTGGGCTTGCTCGACGGGCCTTGGCGCTAGGCTAATTTTTACCCCATTTCTCGCCTTTTTGTTCTCTTCAACTCCGTCTCAATTACAATTTATACCGCCGTCATTGATCTTTATTTTCTCTTTCTTTTGAGCTCAAAAGACCTTAAAATCAAAATAATATGTGACATCGAAAATAACACTTAAGAAATAATAATGCGTAAATACATGATTTAACCCTCAATTATACTTAAAGTGCTAACAAATATACATGATTTTAATGCATTTTCTAGTTTTCATCACAACCCCCGACCATCTTATTGCTAGTCACTTGTAATTCAAGCAAAAACTAGAGGGATCTCTCTAACCTAAACTAAGAAAACAAAAACAAACTAATGCAAAACTACCCAAATAAAAGTTTAATTCATATAAGTGTTTAAAAAATTACTCAAGTCTACAACACATAGAATGATTAAATATCAATCAAGCTCAAAACCATTAATGAGTCGATTTCATCTTTGACTTCAACTCTCCAACCATCTAAGTGCACAATTATTCAAATATTTAGCTTCGCTTCCCGGGCAACTTTATGCAAAACATCAAGTAAACAAAAATTGATCTCTAAATATAATGAATGTAATCAAACTCCATAGACTTACTTTTCAAATCACTCTGCACTAATGTTGATTTGTCAACACTATGTCGGATCAAAAGGCCTTTATTCAGCTTGTAATGTTAGGCTAAGGTAAAAGTTATGAAGAAAGGATATGATTAGACAAAAATAAGAGAACTTTTATTTAAACACAACTTTTAAGCACCAACTGACTTTACTTTTCACCCAACTTCTTTTCAATCATTTATGAAATTTTCTTTTTTAAATGGTCAGCATTTTTTTCTCTTTATCATACCATCACTTTTTTTTCTTATTTTTTTTTTTCCTTTCACATATCACATATTTTTGTTTTTTTTTTCTTTCTGTTTTTGTTCTAGCACAATAATCATTAACCTCCTTTTATAATTTTTTTTTTATCTTTATTCACTTTCCACAATCCCCAACCTATCTTCTTTATTGAACTCGGATTGTGGTAATTTCGTTTCTCTATTTTTTCATCCTCACTCCTTTAAGTGCTTTTAACATAGTGTGTATATTTTTAAGTTCTCTTAGAGAAAGGTAAGGATAATTTTTTTTTTTTGCTCATAAAAGGTAGGTAATAACAGGCTAATCAAAAGAAAATAAGACCATTTTTTTTTTCAATAGGGCTCAAATGAGTAACTAGCAATATATAATGTAGATTTGGTAAGATAAATAAAAATTACTCGAGAATATACAATGTAGATTTGGTAAGAAAAATAAAAATTTAGATTTTTTATTTAATAAAGCTTTATAAGTTGGAGATGGGATGTGGAATTTACAAATGGTATGAAAACCAGAGTGCATATGGCAATATAGCAAACGAGACCCAAATAGAAGGATGTGCTCGAAAAAGAGTTATGAGTCTGGAAACACACAAAGAAAGAAGGTATCTGGAAGAGCACTCGGAAGTTATTTTCGAAAAGGAAAAATGGTTAAAGGAACTTTAGCCGGAAGATATGATCTAAGGCGAACTACTAAAAAGGAACTGGAGAGACAACGTGATAGAAAAGAAGGATGGGGACAGGTGTCAAGACGCAGAGATGTGTCACCCACTTGAGCCAGTGCATGCAACTTACATACATGTCACGAAATATTGTCCTGTCCAACTGAAACAGAGTAGTAGGTAGCTGTCCCATCGAGGCACGTGATGCGTAAGACTGAGTAGGAGATTTCCCACCAAACTAAAGACCAATGAAATTAAGGATTAAGAGGTTAATCTCGATTAAGGAACCATATATATATATATATGTATATGAAAGGATTGGAATGTAAGGACATTTTCTTTCTCCTACAAGCGAGAAGAGCCTCTCACTTGATATCTCTCTCTGTGTTTTGGGTGGAAGAAAGAATGAGCAAATCTAATGACCGTTTCGCCATTAATTCTCTCTGAACTACCAGGACCAACCCAGAGATTTTATGAATAGTAAGGGATTTTTCATATTATCCCCTTAATGTTATGCATGAGAACCACAAGAGCTAAGTTATAATCAATGAGTGAATAGGTCATGTATGTACCCATTCGAACAAGGATCGAAGCCAAGGAACACAGAAGAACTTAGGAAAAATCTACCTGTTGGCTGTAAGTTTTTCCTGTCGAATAGTAGATAAAACTTTTATTTATTGATCATTTTGAGAAAATGTTTGGAGAGCTACGTAAAGATTTCTTCTTGAAGAAATCTCGTAGAAAACAACAAAAAAGTAGATATTAAAATAATACTTTCTTCTTTAAAAAATTTAGTTGGTTAAGAAAAATATAAAAAAGGGGAAAAACTTTAAAAGAAGAACTCTAATTTATAAGAAAATATGCAAGAAAGGTTAGTTCTAGATCTTAAGCCTAGCAAGTTAATCTGATATGCCTTTTTGCATGAATAGGTGGAGTTCCTAGAGGAAGGAAGATGTTGTCTTGGACACGGCAAACTAGTAAGTACAAATCTCACATACAACAGCGAACAAAATGAACTTATAAAAACCTTTTGTGCAATTTATTTGTTAGATGCATGGTATATGTGTTTTTTGGCTCGACTTTGGAAATGGATGGGTGATTTAATGATATGGCTATGAAGAAATGTAAACTAATTGTTGAAAAATATGAAAGTAACTGAGTATTTACCTTTGTGAGGGCACAAACATAAATTGCATGCATAGTTTTCTTTTGAAAACTTTCCAGATAAAAGTCTCCATGATTTTTAGGCTCTAACAGTTAAGAGCCTAGTGATTTTTAAAAATGATGTTTTGAGACCGGGAAGTTTTTAATAAAGAAAAGTGATTTAATAAGTGGTGACATACCCACCCTCATCCAGGGGATGAGGGGGCCTCCTAAAGGTTGTGAGGCAGAAATGAATAAAGAGAAAAGATGTTAAGAGAAGGGAGCTAGTTGGATAGGGTTGCTCCCCCTAGCTCCTCCCAGTAGTGTGTGCAAGGGTATGTAGACAAGAGCCAAGGGCAATATGGTAAAGATTTCATTTGAAGGAAATGCGGTTTTTTCTTGAAAATGATTTTCTTAAAAATGTTGGGTCGGCATGAGCATAATTTCATTTTAGTATGTTCAGTTGCATTCTTCAGGTGTCCTTGAAAGAGTCAGGCTATATGATTTCATTTGGGTATAATGCATTATCACTTTGTTTTATTTGGCCCAATTAGTTACATGCAGGGGGCCAGAAGGCCTAGGTCATATCCCGTATGGTAAGTTCTCACTTTCCAGAAGGATATAAGTGAATCTTTGTTTTATGTAACTAAAAATATGCGATGTAATAAATAGACTGCAACATTTTTTGAACTTACGCATTTGAACTTACTGAGCTCTAGCTCATGTCTTACGTTTCCTATTGTAGTGGATAAGGGTAAGAGGAGTTCCTAAAATTGTTGATGGACTTGCTGTGGAGATTGCTAGGCGGGAAGTGTTCCGCGGGTGGGTCGTGGAAGTCTGTACGCCATGATCATTGGAAGCTGCAGAGATGCGTTTTTGTTTGAATTTAGCAATTTACATAATGTGAACTTTTACTACTTGTATATTTGTCTAGCGGGCTCTGACTCGTTTGTACTTATTTATTACTTTTGACTATTTTTCTTAATCTTATAAAGAGTAGGCTTCTGAATGGTGGAAAACATGTTCTATCTGAACATATTTCCTCGTGGGTTGAAGCTTTCAAATATATATATATTATTCTCTTTGACTCGAATTTTTTTTTCTTTACTTTTATTAAAACTCTCAACTGAAGTCCCTGTAGAACCTTGGTCGCCATATATATAGTAAATGTAGGCTATAAAGGCTCAAATGGTCCATTGATGGCCTAAATAATCTCTTAAGTTATGTGTAATCTAGGATTTGCCCCAAGTAGTTATCAAATAGGTTCTAGAGTTTTTTGAGATCCCAAATTTTTCACAATCAATTCACACCTAAAATGTCTCTAAGAATGCAAAGCAATAATCATCCAAATCATACTAAAAAAAATGCTAAATAGTTTCAACCTTAACAAAATTAATACCAAAAATCATTCTCAAACTTAAACAATAGTTAACTTCTTCTAAAAGTCATATAAATTTGGCAATCAAATTCTTATCATAGAAATATAAATTAACCCAAAAACAAAAACAAAAACCTAACCTAAAAACAACTAAACCTAAATTTAATGAAAATTTTCAAAATTTTAAAATAAACTCAAAATAAAACAATAACAAAACAAACATTGGAAAGTATTCCCTACCTCCAACTTAAAATCTAAAATTTCCCCACTGTACAAGAGTAAATCAAAAAGTGAGAAAGGTAAAGAAATAGTCCATGAATTGCAAAATCGAAGTTCTAGAGGAACATTGTCCATTGGTTCAGCTATATATGGAGGTGCAAGTGTCTAAATGACATGATTCTTACAACATTTGAAAGCTAACTCATTAAGCTTCAAACAGTCTGTTTAGCACTTTTCTAGATTCAGACTCCTTCATGGCCAAAATCAATGAACAAATTGGACCTAAGAACAAAGTTCCAGCTGGAACCTCCTTCAAACTCAACAATAATTAGCAAACAAAAACAAAGAAACTACAAATAACCAAAAAATATACTAACTGAAAATAATACCTAAACTAAACAAAAATAATAAAACCAAAAATAATAAAAATAGTAATGATGACAAAAATAACAAAACATTCAGTAAATGCTCAAAAAGATGCTTCCTTCACGAAGAGTTGCATAGTCCACAAATCTTGGTAATCATGTCTCAAAATAGTTGTCTTGAAAGGTATATGCGGTGACCCCAAATTTACTAGGACTTTATTTGTTAATCATTAAACACTCTCAGTGAAAATCAGAGTAAATATTTTTTTTGTTTAAAAAAATGCTTCTCTAGCGTATCTAAACATACATATACAAAAACGTATTATATTCATAAACAATTGATTATTGAAACCTTTTGTCCTTTTAAAACATTTTAATTGGGAAAATATTAGTAAATCTCGATGTCCTGTTAAATTCGACCATCACCTAATTTTTCTTAAACTTTTGTGGAAAGTTTGATATACTAAATACACAAATTTGCTAGATAGATGCTAGACTTATGTTTACATAACAAATTACATCAAAGAACTTTACTTTAGAATAGCTAAAATACATAGAGCATGATGGGATTTCCCATGCCGCACTCTTTAAAACGTGCTTGCCCAATTCCTCAGATAATCCACCATCCCATATCTGTGTAGGTAACACCAACTAGTTACCTAAAACATGAATGTAAAACATGAGCCGAAGCCCAACAAGTACAAATACCCTCACAAAACTTGTGCAACATATTTAATATAAATAATGCTCATTAAACACTCATATCAACATGTAAATATATGCATATTTTGGGAAAATGTCTCAATGCAGACTATATCGCTTTTTATCAACTTCTTTTAGTTTATTATTCGGGAACCATTCTTTTCTTTTATCGTCTTTTACTAGTGCTCATACCCATACATTTCATCCTTGTCCCAAAAGATTTGCACTATCCCGATGTGCTGCAACAACTTTTGAAAATAACGGAGTTGTGTATATGTTCCTCTATCCTGGCTTGGAACAAGGGTACAACACATGTTAAAATGTTATCTCATTTTTATTTCTACTTTCGTGTCTCTAAGTTAATTACTGAAAATTTATGCCGCCTTTGGGCTTATCATTATTTGTGACTCAGAGGCTCTATTTATGAAAGTTTACAAATTCATGCTCATTTATTATGAATGTATATATGCAACTCCTGTCATCATGTCTATAACATTCACATTACCGCTATATTCTTAGCATGTATGTTGTGCACATATTATAAGATGCAAACTAACACATAAATCATCGTGCGTTTCACATGTATCATCATTCATATTATACAATCCATCATCACACCATTCATAACATCATCTCATATCACCATATAACACAATATACATATACCAAACAAACTGCACTTTATTTTTGAAAATGGTTTTGTTTCATGTTGTAAGTGAGATTTGTACTTACCTTAGAGCAATGCTCCAAATCCAAAATCCACTTCTCTATGGAATGTAACCTAAAAATCCATAAGATAATCTATTAAAATCAGTTCATTGTAATTTGATTCGTGAAAAATCTTTCATGCAAGTCTTAATTTAGCGATTCAAGCATCGCTGCTAAATTTTTTCATCTAACACCTTAGAAAATCCGTTTAAAACACTTATAACAAAATCCATCTCTTTGGAAATCCATTTATATGTTTATTCCTCTAAAAACCCTTGATAAAATTCATGTTTTAAAAAATGGTTTTATCTTTTAAATAAAATCTCGTTAGGCCATAAATCTTTAAATCCTTGTGTACTCATCTGAAAACTTCTTTTGTTTAAAATTCCTTTTCATTTTACACCTTAACATCCCAAGTCTATTTTTCAGTAAAAACCCATTTTAGAATTATTTTTTAGAAATCCTTCTCTTAAATTTTATCCAAAATTATTTTGGCTTGAAAAGGGCAATGCATTTTTAAAGTCCTTTTTAAATCTTTTAAACTTCCAAATTACATTATTTTCTTTTAAAAATACAAGTTTTCTCTTAACTCCGTTTTGATCAGTTTTAAGTCCTTGTTTATGTTTAGAAATAATATTTTCTTCAAAAACCCCTAGAAACTTTGCATGGCTTTCAAAAATTGTTCAAAATAGCAATAAACACATAAAACATGTATCGAACCTCTAGCTCGACAAAATCGCTAGCATTTGATTTTATCTTTTTATTTAGATGATCACATAACACAGATTTACACATGCAATTCTTTTTCATCTTTTATCTTCTCGGTTTTCATTAAGCTTACCAGAAACTCCATGTCTCATTTTGCATGACAATTTCATATTTCTATTTTCAAATTTAATATCACAATTCTTGCATACAACATCCTTGAATTTTATCTTCACAATTGCATGTAAAATTTAGCAAATCTTCTTCATTTAAAATCATATTTTCACCTCAAATTCACATGCAAACACATAGGCCTATCTTGGTCATAGTTCACTTACTGAATCAAAGAATTTTTTGAAAAATTCCTTCCTTAAATCCTGTCCAAACAACCAAGAATCATCTAGTATATTCATCATCAAAACATTGCTTTGTTTAAGCTTTGTGTCAGCCAAAAATTCAATGATTAAGCTGATTCGATTCTTACCTTGCTTGAACTCCAAATTGAGCTAGAAATTCTGAAGGGATTGGTGTTAAAACACCAAGATTTCCCCTTGTTCCTGCCTGGGGTCTATCCCCTAGCAAGGTTTAGAGAGGGATAAAGTTTTCTTTTTGAGAGTTTAAGAGCTGAGGATTTTTTAGCTTGCAAGAATGATTTCCTTCAGTCATACCTCCTTTATTTATTTGCTTTGTTAATCCTCATTAGTCCTTAAACCCTCTTCTTGTTGGCTAGCAATCTTGAGTGGGAGGCAAAACTCCTTGCCTCCCTTCACATCAACTCAACCAAGCTTCACATGAATTGGCCAATTTGGGTGGTGGAGTCTGTTATGATAAGTGCTATGTAAAGCAACGTTTTATCCTAATTCGTAAAGACATTTATTATTGAATGAAATAAAGAAATTCGAA